>OZ012691.1:40329713-40374713 GCA_963942565.1 Maea johnstoni | reverse complement strand
AGAAAAGCTGGTTTGCGGCAAAATATATATATAAGGCATGACAAAAGCACATGCAGGAGAGGACAGGTCAATTGGGTCCATCTGGTACAGTTAGCAATTTGGTTTAGATCCCTAAGGGATGGCACCTTTAAAAGTTTTGTGATATGTTATGATATTGATATTTCCGTAATGATATCTTAACAATACTTCCTGCCTCCAAGAGGCTTAATTTTGATCGCTTTTTCATAATGGTTCAAGTGGAATATTGTTGAAAATATTTTGATCTTTCAACCCTTAGTAGAAAAAAGCAGGAATTTTCAAATTAAATCACAATATGTAAATCAAATGCAAGAGATGGTATTTCTTCTTTTTGTAATTCAGCATTAAAAGAATATATTTTGGAGTATTTCAGAATAGTGTCTGATGAAGAAATCTGGATGAGGAAGTAATAACATGAATAAATTAACTGCAATTGCAACCCAGATGGCGAAGACCCGCCCCCTCATGAATATGCATGAAAAAGCAAGAAGCGAGGGTGACGAAACTCAGCTGCTTGATGGAGATAAGAGAGATGTGTGATTTGGAGTATATCACACACTCTCAAGCATTATCACCTGCATGTTCTTAACCTTGTCATGACCAGAGACAATAGGTATTGAGTACTTTGTTATTTAGTTTTTATTGTGTAATGTTATTATTGTGTTTGTAATTTCAGTTATTTATATATTTTCTTATATTATTTGTTTTATGTCAGTATGATTTTGTAATCAAACGTTTATAGTCAATAAATATACATTCATTGATACAAATTGTGAAATATTTCAATCGTTCAGAATTGATTCCAAAATTATACACATATTAAGCCTCACATTAGGCTGATGAAATAAAATTCATCCTTAATATTTCATCAGCAAAGACACTGGTGGTCTGTAGGATATGAGGAGGAAATTATGGATAAAGAGGTCCTTAGTAAAAACAGGCATACATCATAGAAAATGTATAGGTTTTGCTAGATATCTTTTTGAGTTGCATTCCTAATCAAAACCTTTCTGTACTTTTCAGACCATCTATTGTCAATGGGCATGAGTTGGCATAGACATCTGAGGTGGAAAAGAAACATACACGACAAAAGATGTGCATCTTACAATAAAGCTCGAAGAGACTGTGAATGGTAGTGTGTGCAGCAGCCAGCAGGGGCGTAATTAGCATTGTGCCACCAGGGGGCGCCACTAGGGGCACCACCAGGGGGAGCCTTTCGTGACTTACCCCAGATGTGGTGGACGTTGTACAGTTCACCTATATGAGAGAAAAATCCACCAACCGCCTCGTCACGACGAAACTGTAGTCCACGGGCCCTTAAGGTTGATAGAGGGGCAAGATTGAAATAGCTCTTCACTTAGATCTATTACTAATAGGGAACATGCAGTATTGAAACTCCAGAGAGTGTTTTTGCAGTCTCAAGTATTGATAAGAATATATTTTGTTTAAGTCAGAATTATCTAGATATACAGGGAGGTCTTTTTAAACTTGACATTCGAGTCATAACTTAAACAAAGCAAGACTATAATAGTATTATTGTTATCTTGCATGATGCATGTTCCCCATTGTCATTATTACTGTGCGTTTGCTTGTATTCTGAGATGAAAATCACATCTATTTTCAATCATTTAAGCGTGGAATGATGCAATAGAATTAGTAGTCATATTTCAGATTTTTGGGGATGGCAAAAAGCATCATTCAATGAAATATATTATGAATAAAAGGGAACGATTGAAGATAAGTTAAATGGCCCAAAACTCCATGGAAAAAGGTATCCTACATAGTTCCTAGTTATTTAGTATATTCTGCCCTCTTTTGTCAAATTCAATAATGACCATATAAACACACAAAACTAGGAACAAACTTTAAGATTTATAATTATAAAAACTTCCATTTGCATGAATGCATTTATTTTATCGATGTTGCAGCATATGAAATTAAGGCTATCCTTAGAGCTATTGTATTCCATTTTACTAGAAACGCTTCATAAAAAAATGGGCTACAGACAATAGAAGAAATATGTTTACTCGTTTCTACTTACCAATGATTACCCCACTCAATCATAGTACCGGGCTGAAAATATAATAAAAAAAATGTTTAAGAATGAATCAAATTGCATTTTCTTTACAAAATCATATTCTTCTTATCAGAATTTTGACAAGTATATGGAAAATGAAGGAGTACAAAGAAAATCATATCAAGAAAAAATTATATCAAAAAAATAAAACAAAACAAACTGTTGCTCCCTTCTTTTCAATTGTTTCAGGATACATGGGCCTATCACTATGTCCTTTATTTTTGATGATGATGTTTCACACGCATTAGAAATGTAGCTTCAAATTTCGTATATGTGGTTCAAGTCTTCCTAGAAACTCACTTAGAGAATATAGCTTCTCATTTTGTATATGTGTTTTTGGTTTCCCCAGAAATTCACCTCAAGAACATGGCTTCTAATTTCGTATGTGATTTTCGTCCCCTATAAACTCACCTTGAGAATATAGCTTCTCATTTCGTATATGCGTTTTTGACTCACCTTGAGAATATAGCTTCTCATTTCGTTTATGTGTTTTGACTCACCTTGAGAATATAGCTTCTAATTTTGTATATGCGTTTTGACTCACCTTGAGAATATAGCTTCTCATTTCGTATATGCGTTTTTGACTCACCTTGAGAATATAGCTTCTCATTTCGTTTATGTGTTTTGACTCACCTTGAGAATATAGCTTCTCATTTCGTATATGCGTTTTGACTCACCTTGAGAATATAGCTTCTCATTTCGTTTATGTGTTTTGACTCACCTTGAGCATATAGCTTCTAATTTTGTATATGTGTTTTGACTCACCTTGAGAATATAGCTTCTCATTTCGTTTATGTGTTTTGACTCACCTTGAGAATATAGCTTCTCATTTCGTTTATGTGTTTTGACTCACCTTGAGAATATAGCTTCTCATTTCGTTTATGTGTTTTGACTCACCTTGAGAATATAGCTTCTCATTTCGTATATGCGTTTTGACTCACCTTGAGAATATAGCTTCTCATTTCGTTTATGTGTTTTGACTCACCTTGAGAATATAGCTTCTAATTTTGTATATGCGTTTTGACTCACCTTGAGAATATAGCTTCTCATTTCGTATATGCGTTTTGACTCACCTTGAGAATATAGCTTCTCATTTCATACATGTGTTTTTTTAGCTTCTCATTCTGTATATGTGTTTGACTCACCTTGAGAATATAGCTTCTCATTTCGTATATGTGTTTTTGGTCTGGCGAAGGCTGCTGCATGTCTCCCCAGAAACTGAACTCCAGCAATATCTGATTTCTTCTAGAGCGAAGCATCTTGTTACGCTCTGTGCGGAACTCGCGGAAATCCTGAAAAAGTTGAACACAATATCAGTGGGAGTATGGTATCGCGCTATGTTAAGGTACAAATGGTGCAATAATTACTGAAACTTCTACTTAATAGCAATGTTTTCAAGTTTAATAGCAATATTTTCAAGTCCTGAAAAAGTTGAACACAACATTAGTAGGAGTATGTTATTGTGTTACGTTAATGAACAAATGCTGCAATAATTATTGAAACTTCTACTTAATAGATATGTTTTAAAATTTAATCGCAATGTTTTCAAGTTTTAACCCTTTCAATGCTGAGGTAACTTTTGTCTAAAGCACCAGGATGCATAGGTTATTGAAAACCATCTAAAACCTGTCATGTTGGTATGCATTGGAAAGCTCTCTCAGATGTATACCCATGTGCCAGGGTTGCATCCTTTATTGATGGCCAAATTAGCCACCAGCAGCATGAAGGTTACACTTTTGTGTCAAACAGCTGCCTTAAAATTGTCTTACAGCTGAACTCAATTTATTTGTTGGATACGTTCTTTCACCTCATTCAGTTCAGGAAAGCCTTACTCACCTTATCTGATCTGTACATATTTGTTGCTTTATTCAGTACAGGATAGCCCCCCTTGTACTTCCAAATGTGAACTGAAAAGATGATACACAGAAAAGATAATTAGTTGAATAATTATATTCTTCTTGGTATATATTTTTTACATCAAATTATAAATAAATAATGTTTCCCCCCCCCCCCCCCCCCCCATCTCTTGCCTCTTTCACCTGTTCATGATAAAGAGTTCCTCCAAAAATTGTCATCTGGATCTAAAATATGTAGGCAATAACTATGACATTGAGAATAATTTATGCAAAAATGTTTGAAGAAGAGTTGTAGGTAATGTTCTGATCGACATGTCTCCATCAAATATATTTCTGATTTTGATTTTGCCTGAAAAACTCCATAAAAAAAAACATTGCTAATGCTGAGACTACATTCATCCAAAGCACAAGGACGTAAAGATTTTCGAAAACCATCTAAACCCTGTCATGTTAGTATTCATTGGATAGCTCTCGCTGAGTACTCTAAGTTGAGTACCCATGTGCCAGGGTTTCAGTCATTTTCTATGTTTTTAGCATTATTTTGTATTGGCCAAATAAGCCACCAGCAGCATAAGTGTTTAGGTAACTCCCCCTTTCCCCACCCTCTCTATTCCCCTTAAACTAACTCCTTACTAGCTTCATCTTGGTCTCCCACTTCCACGGTCCAGCTCCCAGCCAGCGTGGCCCCCGACTGCTTGTTGTGCATCATGTCCACCAGGTTGTGTTGTCTACAAAAACGACAAAGAAATTCTAAGCATGGTATGAAATACCTTATTTCTTAATAGTCACAAAGGCTAATAAAGGCATTTATACGTTGCTACTTTCAATATGACTATGATGTCAACCAGGTTGTGTAATATTTACAGAGATAATGAAGAAATTTACTGCATGCTATAAAATATCTTATTTCTAATAGTCACCAAGGCTGCAAATGGCATTTATGATTTGCTACTTTTAGTATGCCTATACTTTCCACCAGGTTGTGTTGTCTACATAAACAACAAAGACATCACTTCAAGATCGTATCATGTTCTTAATAAGAGTACATATTGTTGATATCTGAATATACACTAAATACACCAAAAAACTTCATGATTTCCCATTTTAGCTAGTCAGTAAATTATGCTAGTTAAGGTCCCATGTTGCAATTTCAACATTTACTTACACTTTGTACAGATATTCTTCCATATACTTAGGTTTTACACAGTGCACTGAAAAACAAGAAAACAAAGATTACACTAAGAAAGAAATATATAAATAATGTATACCAGTGATAACAATGATCATAGGTCTTTCGGCACATGAATATCAAATTTCTTTTTTGTTTGTCTGAACAATCAAATGTCTGATAATGATTTTAGTACTTAGGCCAGGGTCCATATTTTGCCTACTCGATGCCAGTTGGAAGACCGCAAATAGACCTTATATTTTGAAAGCCCTTGAACCCCTCTTCAAGTCCCTGCATGATTGACACATGTATGTATTTGGTAGGAGTTTTGAGATATGTATAGAGGTTGCATCATGAGTGGATGGAAAGAGAAGGTATCTTGCATGAGTGAATGGTTTTAGCTTGCCTCATCCCAAGACACAAAATCACTCACGAGTGCAAGATTCCTTCTCTCTCTATCCACGAGTGATGGAACCTGTTTCTCCAACGAGAAAGGAGAAATATGCATCTTTTACTGTGAAGTTAGCTAGACGCTTAGTGCCTTTAAATACGGCTGCAAGCCGTTCCCTTATTAGCAAACTCTGAAACTGGCACCCTCAGCATATGGGTTCGACTAGTTGGAAAATCGCCATCATTTCTAGCCAGGTCACGTGGCTAACTTTATCTGCCCTGAAAGAAAGCGGATACCAGAAAACACACATTTTTTACATGTAGTATTAGATCAGCAGGGCTTGCAGTTTTTTTCAATGGAAACGTTCCCATGTCCGTGCCAGGCGCGCCTGATCTTCCGTGCACTATTTTTTCAAACTCCCTGACCTGATTGGTGACGTCATCGACCGCGTAGTATTGGCGCCAAATTCAAATACTGTACCAAGCATGTACACTCGTCTCGTAATTGCATGTACTTTATCCCGGAATCGTGCAGTCATGACACGCTACTGACTGCCTTTCACAGATTTATAAGGGCTTTTAAGTATGGAATAGGAACATTAACTTGTAGTAATGTATTAAATCAGAATTTATCCTTAGAAAAGATTTATTCTATTGGCGTGGATGGCTAATTTATCTAATCAGATTTGGCTCTCTTTTCAGTTGTGTCAGATGTATTAAATGTAAATCTAGCCAGTATATCAAACTACTTAAATATCTGAATCAAGGTAATTTACTTATGAAAAAAAATCAGAATTGCTGTAAGACATACAAAGTGATTTCAAACAGTTAACTTCCACAATTATGGAGTGTGCAACCAGTGATGCCCTGTATTTGGGCCTTGGATCCGTGCGCCGGCCATCAGTTTCGGCGCACGGATCCCCACAACCACACTACAACAAGCCCTATTTTTGCAAGCGCGGGCGCCCCATGCAAAACAGCGCGATTTCCCTCAGTTAATATAAACACCTATCTCACAACCTCTTGCATTGGGTTATTTCACTGGTTAAAATTAGTCAGCAAAAGGCCGCCTATGCACTGAATGCCAATCCCATCCCTAGTCTCAGGGTCTGACACTTAGATTTCAGGCTAGGGGCCCGAAAAGGTCCTTTGATAAATATTAGTGGTCGAAAACTGAATTTCTGCTTATTATGATACTATTTTGGGCCTCTAGTCTGAAAAATCTAGGGGCCCACAGCAAAATCTAGGGGCATATGCCTCTGGGAAAGTCGGACCCTGAGTCGTACTCTTACCTTGCATTTCGTACACTGTGTCTTTGTCTGAAAGCATCTTGGAGTGGGAGTCTTTGCCCGTCTCTATACGACGCACATGGAGCAGCTTATCCAGCCAGCCCTCCTTGTTACCATTGGCCTGCACAGCATTGGTGCTACATATACACCTGAAATATAATAATAATAATAATGATAATAATAATGATGATAATGATAATAATAATAATAATGACAATAATAATGATAATAATAATAATAATAATAATAATAATAATAATAAAATATTAATAATGATAAAAAATGATAATAATAATATTGATAATAATAATAATAATAATAATCATAATAATAATAATAACAATAATAATAGCAATAATAATAATAATAATATAATAATGATGATATCTATTTAAAGAGGGTAATTCAGTCCAATGGTAAGGGTATTCCTTGAGGCCCTCTGGCATATTCACAAGTAGCCCAAGCACACCATTGGAGCTATGCACCTCGAATACATATCAGATTTAGATACAGGGGAGATGCACACTTGTTTCCATTGCGCTGCACAACATCAGAACTACATATGCACCTGAATTGCATTGTTTACAGCATTAGAAGTATGTGTGCACCTGAAATGAAAATTTTACTACATCATAACTATTAACTACATATGCACCTGGATTGCAATGACTATTAGTCATAAGCAGTAAGGCAGCTACCTTACTGCTAATGACTAATAGTTGCACAAGCAGCCCTGTTAGAGGCTATAAAAAGCCCAAAATGGCCGCCCCCAGTGTATGCATTCTGTGGCTTGTTATGGAGGTGTTATAGCAGCAATATACTTCTTGTATGAAGGTTGGCACTGGTAGGAACTTGGATTTAAGTAGAGAATAGTTATACCATAAGAAACCATTTGGGCCTCTGTTTTACTTATGTTTTACTTATGGTGGAATTGTCCTTTAACAACATTCAGACTACATACCAGAGAGCTGGGTACAGGGGAGATACAGGGGGGAGGGAGTATCCTGATGTGGGATGTCTAGTGGCAAGATGCAAATATTTGGGTCACTGATTCAAACGCCAAGGGTAATTACTCAAGGATTTTGTATTGGCTAAATCTGATTGTAATTATATGTTAAGCCTCTTTCCCCCCTTTCTAAGCGAAATATATTATGTAATATGAATTGAATCATAAACCCATATGTCACTGTACTTGTCAGTTGTAACTATAAACAACCTGGATACTAGGTTTTATTTCACAAGCCAAGCAATAATGATCAAACAGAATTCCAGGGTCTGACACTCAAATTTCAGGCTAGGGGATTTCTGGTTATTTTTCACACTATTTTGGGCCCCTTCTAGGGGCCCACAGCAAAATCTAGGGGCATATGCCCCCAGGCCCCTGGGAAAGTCGAATCCTGTAATTTAAACCAGAGGATCACAATTCTTGATAGATGACAACACTGGTCAGTGTACTAGTCTGCTTGGCCCCTAGTAGCATTACGGCCAAGAGAAATTAGACTTTGCTCATGCCAGCCTTGATAAGATACCTATATCAAGAGAATACACACCGGTCAGTAGTGATGGAAATTTTTAAGTGCTCGCAAATTTCAGCGACCTAAAACCCGAACCAGACTCGAGCTTGTGGGTAGCATTTGGAAGTAGGTTATAGGACCGACTTTTAATTACAAGGAAAGACACAATGGTGTTGACATTGTGTAGATCTGTTGTGTCAGTTGACCACTTTTTCCTAACTTCATCGACAATAAAAGAAATAGGAAGTGAGGAGACAGAAAATAATAAACAAAAAAAAACAAGAGACAAGGTAAAATATCTATCATTGTGAAAATTTTGGGAGTAATAATTTTACCTTAATTGTTGAGACTGCAGCTAGCATTTTGTTATAGAATGTTGCATGTTTTTTGAGCGACAAAAATTTCCTGCTCCATTAATTGGACTCACAGCTGAACAAGTTGATAACTTAAGTTTAAATAGGATTAAATGACACACCCCTTTTGGTCAGGCTTATTATATTTACCATCATCTGGCTTAAATGACCATTGCAGCACATAGATCTACATTGTAGCTTTCTTGGGTAAAGGAATCATTTTGTTTGGAAAGTACATTTTACTATCTTCAAATATGTTTGCAAATTTGAAATATATTTCATATAAGATGTGGGAATAAGAGAAGAGATCTAAGAGAAACCAATCAAGGATAGATTGGGAAATGACAAGTTTGCATGTGGATGTATCAGGTTGATTTGAATCATAAGAATTATGGAAGTACATGTGTTAAAATGTTTCCAAGTTACCACATCCTAAAATGCTACTAACTAATGCACCCAAATTACAACATACACATCCATTATGAATGACCTATTGCTTACAATATGCAAAACATAAACAGGCCTGTATGTTGACTAAACATGCATTAAATCAACCTTCTTTCTACTGACCTTGACAACTTCTATGACCTTTTTATTCTAGTACAGACTAGGAGTGAGTGCAAAAATAACTGCAAAATCCACAGAATAACTAAATCTAGATACACCAGCATCGTTTTAAACTAACAGAGGCTTATCATTTAGCAGTATGACAAAATTAACTGCAATGACAGTGATTTAGTAGCGCTCTCTAATTGAACTGCCACCCTCAACTTTTCAAACAACTTTTGTTTTGATGACGAATGTAGTTGCAGCCTGTTGAGAGTTGGAAACTGTCACGTTGATGTTTCATCTAAATAACTATTTAAACGCAGTTCTTGGGCGATACATGGATGCATACATATCAAGATGTCCTTACCTCAGTGCTAGTGATTTTATGGCGCCCTGTTTCGAGGACAAAAGTGGTAGGACCTTCTTCGGAGCTCCTGTAAGGGAAGCCATTTCTTCTGCTCTGTCGGTGCTGGACGTGCGCTCGAGAAGCACCAGCCGGCGCACGCCTGCGGTGTACCGCTCTCTATTACCGGCTGATGACGTCACAAGATTGCTATCTTTTCACTACAAGTACTCCACTGTCCAAGGAAGCTTGTACCTTTTTTATGGGCAATACACAAAGAACTGTATACAAGTCCTTGCAATGCCTTAACACCCTTATTTGTACATAAAATGCACTTATTCCCCCTGACAAAATTTTTGTAAAAACAATAAAAAAAAAACGTCAGACATTGAAAGATTAATTAGGTGGTGAAATAAATATGATCGGAGAGGGTTTTCTGCTCTAAGGAATTCAAACGTTCGGGGGGGGGGGGGGGGGGGGGTGCGACCTGCTAAAATAGTTCAAAATTCAGCACCCTCCCGCCCCCACCAAAAGTCAAAATATGTGGGGGGAGGGGAAATGACTCTGAATTCAACCCCCCACTTAAGTCATCCGATATTGTCTGGGGGATATTGTTCTGATATAGAGATAGAGCCTATACCAGACGACTCTGTTGGGAAATACAGAGCTGAGGGGGTTGATTGGGCCATCTAAACGCCGAAGCCGCAGGCTGAGGCGTTTAGATGGCCCATTCAACACCCGAAGCTCTGTATTTCCCAACAGAGTCAGTCTGGTACAGGCTCTATCACTATTATAACATTAACTTTTAGTTGTTCACCTTTTTAAAACACAATTTCAGTTTTAAGCAACTGCAGACAGTCTGGCGGCCATTTTGTTTGCAATGAGAAGCAGACAGCCTGCTTGATGTCTCTAAAGTTCATTGGGGAGCAATATTTTCTTGTATAAACACTAGAAAACAATACCTACCACTTTTTTAAAACATACAAATTGAAAATTAAACTCATAAATAGTCAAATTCATTCTTTATTTCAATATTTAAACCCTGAGGTGGTGATTCTGTTGCCATGACGAGTTGACGACAGTCCGTATAAGAAAACGTGCCGTACAATTATTAAGCGACCGCTCAAGGGAAATGTCAAAAGTGGTCTTTTAAAGAGGTGGTCTCTTAAGAAGGGGTTGAGGGTCTGAGCGAGGTTATGAAAAAACAAAGAATTTCCAACAATAACCTGGAATTATTGAGGTTGTCATGTTTAGCTGTGTTTGTGGAAATTTCTTCATTAATATTTTAAGAATAAACAATTCAGAAAAATAAAAGTTGAACTATATCATTAATTGAGGACCATCAGAAATGATATACTTTCAATTTTTTACCGATTAGTTCATTATTTTATTGTGCCCTTTCCAATATACAAGGCGTCCAGGCATTCAAGTGGCCGTTGAATGAAGGACCATTTACTCTTAGGGATAAGATTTCATGGTCGTGGGTCGCGTCAAGCAAGTGGTCGCTTAATCAAGGTAAAATATACAGGGAATAGCCTTGGGGGGATTTGAAACGGTCGTTCAAGGCAAGTGGTCGTTTAAGAGAAGTGGTCGTTGAGGCAAGTTTGGCTGTATTTTCTGATTCACAAGTTTTTATCAATACAAAGTAATAATTGTTGGTATTGAACAATATGCGCTGTTCTCCCTTTATCTAGATCTTCTATGAAGTACCTTTCTAAATTCTTACCAGTGCTGCGTACGATGTTAAGGCATCAACCATTCAATATCATTTGTCTTTGCACGCAGCTTAGCAGGGAAGATTTCAGGAGTGATCAACTTTTTAAAAAATTAACAAAATTCAGCTTAAAACGAATACCTCAAATAATTCAAAAGTGGGAGTCTTTTTTCCCGAGATGAATGTTTTTGGGTGGTGTGGTATGCGAATGCGAAGCATGAAGGTCATGGCGGGTTGGGGACTGATCAAGGTTCCCATAAACTCAATGGGTCTAGCCATTCTGTAATGCATTTCTTGAGACTTGAAATGAGAATTTTTACCTAATACAGATACATTTATTGTTTTATTTTTCGGGAGAGATTTTTATTTCCAAATGTTCGGAGATATTCCTTTTTCCAATTTTCAGATACATATAATATTTTTCAAAAATGTACCCGATCCCCCTAGCATGCGTAAGTCAATATAGCATTGGTGTTAGCAAGATCATAAGCCTTTGGCGTCAGTGAATAAGCCGCAATTGTTACAGTTCGCCGGTTGGAGAAAGCGAGCGCACTGAGATGTATTTTTAAAAGGACTCGCTCGACCGACAGCGCCCTCTATAAATCAGAGAAGTCAAAATAAAGGTCAAGGGTCAAGACAGTTTCACCTTTGACCGATTTTTTTTCAATTACATATTTGAAATAGGTAGTAAATATACGAGAGCATGCTTGATAATTTGTACCTTATCGTTACCATTTCAGAGATAAGAAGCGAATAATATTATATTTTACCCACAGTTCCTGTTACATGGAGACGGCGCCATCTTGGATTGTTTACATGATCCGCAAGTAGGGTCAGGGCAGAGGGAGTCGAAGGTTTTAGCTCAATTACCATCTGTCAGGTAACAGATCAGAAGCCAAGATGACGGTCAACCTTGAAGACTACTTTAGGACAACTTTCGAGGACAAGCTCCTTGTGTAAGTTGTGAAATCTGATCTTTGTCAGACAGTTTAATGAAGTATTGAAGAGTGCTCGTTGCCTTAATTTGCTTAAATTTAAAATGCAGGTTAAAGGAATTAATGGAGGTGACAGCTTTTAAATGTCACGACACTCATCATGTCATGATAGTTTATCAAAAATGTGTGACAATGAGATGATCTGCCCTTTGGCTTTGCCTTTTCAACTGAGTGCTGAAGAAGTGGTGTGGGGGGGGGGGGGGGGGGGGGGGTTAGGCTGACTTTAATGAATAAACTCTTTATCTCACAACCATGTCATACACTCACTGACTCAGGAAGTGGACGCTAGGACAGGGGATGCGCAGAATATTTTGATATTTATATATTTATATAATACTATAAAAATCATCCCCTCATAGTGTCTTCACTCCTAACACAATGGCACAAATAATAACAGGTGTACTTGGATGTATGAAGATGCGATCGGCTACTTTAGTTTTTGCAATTCCTCTGTCCTATCACTGAAAAATGTTCATATTTAATTGCAGGGAAAAGTTTATAGGAAAATGGGTTCCATGAAGGATTAATCTAACATTGAGTTATCATGGCCTAAGTCAAGTATCCCGGACCCATCCTTATAAGAAAGAAAACGAAAGAATATATAAATGAAACCTATTGAATCTGGCCCCGCAGGGTTCTGACGATCTAATAGATGTATTGGCACCTCTAGAATTATGCCCCGCAGGGCCAAAACACAAATTTTGAAAAAATAGTAAGGAAAAGAAACTGACCCACAATGTCCTGCTCATACTCAATTGTTAGAAACACCAACACAATTGAAATGATTTGTAAACAGACACGCAACAATTAGACAGCATCAGACTATGCAGGTGCTTACTGCTTGTTGGCTGACGTCATCCATTGTCGCGTCATAAACGCACGTGCAGATTTGAAATCAACAACAAACATGGCGGACCGGCGCTACAGTCGTGAGCGTTACACAAACTTCCTTTGAATTAACTGGATTTTAAGAACTGCTGCACAGTATACATGCGGATAAACTATGGTAAGGCCCGGTGGATCAAGATTCAATTTAATTTATACTTTTTATGCATGCATGCGAGTCTATAGGTTGGGTCCGGGCCGCCGGGGTCCAGGATACTTCAGTTACGACAGTTAGCCCCTCGGTAAGTACTTAAAGCAGTTCTTTATCTGTTTATAATGTCAATTTAATGAGTTAGGGCCCTGCGGGCCAAGATTATAGAAGGCTCCTTGTACATATTACAGTGTTATGGCCCTGCGGGGCTAGATTATAGGGGGAATGAGTATATATATGGGTTCTCTCTTCCTTTATAGGGTGGGTCCGGGATACTTGACTTAGGCCGTTATCATGAGATTCTCAGGAGTGTTTGATCGAATTAATTAGGGGCACAATCTTTATTGCGAAAAAATGTATTATCCACGTTAGTTTGGTCACTAATTGAGTCAATGCAGGGAAACATTGGGAAGGAAGTAATTTTCAATGTAAGGAGAGATAGGGAGCAGGGCTCAAAATTAGGGGGTGCCTGGAGTAGAGGGCTCCCTTGAATGCGCCTGCGGCTCCAGGGAGCCCGAATATGTATTGTCTGACATACAGAACACTTTTATGAAGCTTAAATGAAGATGCAATTGGGCTCCCTGGAAAAGGTCTTAATTTTGAGCCCTAGGGAGGTTCCCCAAATCTATTACCCAAAAGAAAAATACATTTTACTTGGTAATAGAGTCAGTCCTGGCTACAATAGCCCTGTGCTTTTTGTCCATTGATCTAAAAAAGTATGTAAAGAGATAGGGAGGTTCCCCAACTCTATCAACAAACAGCATAAATAAATAAACTTGGTAATATAGTCTGCTTGGCTACAATAGCCTCTGCTTTTTGTTCATTGATCTAACCTTTACAATGCTGAGGCTACTTTCATCCAAAGCACAAGTGTGCACAGATTTTTTTAAACCATCTAAACCCTCTCATATTGGAACTCTTGCTGAGTACTCTCAGATGAATAACCATTTGCCAGGGTTTCCATTAGTTTTCAGCTTTTATCATGTATAATTTTCTATTGACTAAATTAGCCACCAGCAGCACAAGGGTTAAATTTCTTTTTGTATGTTTCATCAGTAAGATGCCTGAGCGAGAAGATGACCACCTGACCCCTGCGACCCGTCTCCTGGAGAAACGGCGAGAGATGGCAGAGGTAGAGCAGGCCCTAGCCGCTCAAAAGGAGGTACGATCTTAAAGTGGTTGTATAATAACCAAATGGAATTATTACTTTTGGAATTTGATTTTCGTCACTTTTTCTGCCAGTTGTAAGTGGTGGAGGAAACCTGGCTAAAAACACTGCCTAACCCAAAGTCACTGGCTGCTTTTCTACTTGTGAAGAACTGGATTTTATGTCTATTTTTCATCCACCAGACTATCTGGTTATCTTTGGAACTGTTGAGCCCTAGAGTTTTTTTATTATGTTTCAAACATATTATTTCAATGTTTCAAAGTTAAATATATTTGATATATTTTCTGGACCTAATGTTTCCATATTCTCACAAATATTTTACCAAAAACACTAGAAATCCACAAAAAAAAAAAGAAAAGTGGGAAACCTAAACCAGATATATCTTCTTTCCTGCATATTGGGAACTGTGTAAGAAAGTCATCCCATTTTCTTTTACACCTTTGACCTTGTATTTTCCCTTTTTTCACAGGAATTTCAAATGAAGATGGAGAGTCTACAGCAAAGAAAAGAAGAACTTGAAAGAAAAGAATTTCAGCTCAAAGAATCACTGCTAAAATTTGACAAATTCCTTAAGGTAATTATATGTCATAGCTTTTTTAACCATATATTCTTAAAGACACCTTTATAGTTGTCAGTATGCTGCGATGCTTTGGACATTCTAAATCTCAAATTACTTAAAGGAGAGTCGCTGTTTCAATTCTATTTGATATTTCCCCTGAAAGCTTTATAATAATAAACTCCTTTTAAAAACTATTCATGCTTAGAATTCCTCTTTCATGTTGATGTTTAAATGTAATGATAGTTTTGACGACAAAATCAAGTCTGTACAAAAATATTCAAAGTCGTTAATTCATTTTATTCAATATTCATCCTTCAAATAATTTCCCAACATATTATTTTGCTAGAAGGATGATCACACCATAAGCTTTTAAGTCTATTAATCATTTTGTCAGTCTTCTTAAATAATAGGATTGACTATATCTTTATGGTTGTAACCACTTGTCTTTGTCTTTTAGGAAAATGACTCAAAAAGAGCCAGAGCAGTTAAAAAAGCAAACGACGAACAAGACTCAAAGAGACAAAAGGACAAAGAAATAACAAGGTAAGATTTAAAAACATGCTTTTTAAATTTATTTTTCTTAGTTTTATTATCATTTCTATTCAAAATAGATTTGTATACATGTTTCTTATTTATTTATTTTTTGCTTGGTCTGTGTCATACTCTGTAATATTCAAAACAATAAGTGATGTTATAAATGCTTAACCCAGACTGGCTTGGTACTGAGAAAATATCATTTGAGTCACTGTTGGTTAAAACCTTTTGGCCTTTCTTCTTAAATATTGAGCAGGAAATCAGTAATAAGGAATACATAGTGTGATTACAAATTCTTCGAAATAGGATTATTTTATTCATTTTTATTTGTGTAGCATTTCTCCATAATTAGCATACCGGTACTTTTTAAAAGGTAGTCCTTGATTGGTATCTGATGAACTTTTCTTTTTTCAAATATTTTCGAAATCTGCTTTCTATTTGTATTTCATCATATTAATTAGCATACTTTTCGAAAGAAGATTTTCATTGTTATCTGATGAACTTCTCTTTTTTTAGATGTTTTTCAAAACCTTATTTCTATTTGTATTCTATCAATTTGAATGTTTTATGGATTTTTTTCTTTATTCTACAGACTCAGATTTGAAACTGATGAATATAACAAGGAGTGTGCAAAATCTGATAAAGTTTTCCTTTTTTTTTAGATAATTTTTAAAACCTGCTTTCTATTATATTTGTATTTTATCATATTGAATATTTAATGGATTTTTCTTTATTCCTCAGGCTTGGATTTGAAACTGATGAATATAATAAGGAACGTTCAAAATACATGAGAAAGCTGGAAAGACACTTCATCTATCAGAAATATCTTGATAAAGTGCTGGAGTCTGCTGAGGAATTCCATGAAATTAGAGAGATCATTGGTAGATTTGACACATTAACTGCCACACATGAGGTAAGTTTTGCATACATATTTGTTTGTGATAATACCATATTCCTCCGGTTTAGCGCATTGAAATTTCAAATTCCATGCAAGTTTCTCTGTACAATGTCTTGAACCACTCCAGTCAATCTTTTGAAAGTCATTAAAGTAGATAATTCATATTTCTTTGTATTGTCCCGGAAGTATCGATCATATTACGGTGCTTGTGATATTTCTGAACTTTATTGCATGATTTGTATTTGACCTTTGACCTTAAGGCGAGAAGAGAGGCTATGAATAATACATGCAGGTTAATGGAATGCATTAGCTTCTCTCGTGTCCTAAACTCATTCATCTTGTGCTATGTGTCAGTTTCTTAGCATACATTTATGGTTAGGTTGGCTTTATTAACCTTTTTGATGCTGAGGCAACTTTCGTCCAAAGCACAAAATCTTTGAAAACCATCTAAACCCTGTCGTGTTGGTACTCATTGGATAGCTCTCGCTGAGTACTTTCAGATGAGTATCCATTTGCAAGGGTTTCAGTCATTTTCAGGGTTTTTTCGCATCATTTTCTATTTGCCAAATGAGCCACCAGCTGCATAAGGGTTAAGCCTTCCAATTCTGAGGCTACGTTCATCCAAAGCACATGGATGCAAAGATTTTAGACCATGTAAACCCTGTCATGTTGGTATTCATTAGATAGCTCTCACTGAGTACTCTCAGATGAATACCCATTTGCCAGGGTTTCAGTCATGTTTAAGGTTTTTTGCATCATTTTTTTGCCAATTTAGCCACCAGCAGCCTAAGGGTTTAATAATGGAAGCGATTGTCTTAGAAGTAGTATTGATATTCTAGGCTTTTTTTATTTTAACATGTCTCGTAAAACAACAATCTGATATTCACGTTCTCTGTATTTTGATTTTCCCCTACAGGATCTAGTGGAAAGAGATCAAAAGAACCAAGAAGCGGTAGAGAACCAGAAACAGGAGTTGTTGAAATATTCAGAGAACAAGCACAACGAGATCCTCGGCTACAACAACCAGCTGGCTGGTCTCCAGACAAGGCTGGATCGCGCTCAGAGCGACGCTGTGAAGTGGGAATCCCGTTGGACGCACATCAAAAACACTGCCGCAAAACAAACTCTCAACCTCGGCAGAATTAAAATGTAAGACCAACAAAAGTCAGATAATCTTTTTAGTACGGTAGAACCAGTAGCGATTGAAATTTATAGTCTTACTTATACTTAGATATCACTCATCTATTTGAATACTAGTTATCAACTAATTTATACCATATTAGGCCATCAAAAATTGATAGTTTTTTATGTAGCGATAAAATCAATACAGAAAACAGCATTTCTAATTGTGTACTTGATTTTGTCCAAATTCAGTTTTAGCAGCTCAGTTTATCTATTTGGAGAAACCCATGAACCCTATGAATAGAAAAAAAGTAAAAACGATTTTGGGAAATACCTAAAAATGCCATGATGTTCATAATTTTTCAGGTTTTTGCCCCTAAAATCTTCTTTAAATGATTTGCCTGCCGGCAACAGGGGGATGTATACTCAGAGACAGCTGATCTAATAGCCTAGCCTTTTTTTCAGTGTCTACTAAGATATCTAGCTGAATTCACTTTTATGAGAATGGTCTGCTGACTATAAGCATATGTTTGTGCAATGTATTTACCATAGTATTTTATGCTTGTTTCAGGGCCACTCATAATCTCTACCAACTTGTGAGCAGGCAGCAGAAACAAGTGGTGGCACCTGTGGATGACACTGCAGAGCAATTAAGCAAGGTGAGTTAAGGAAATATTTCTTTCAAGATTAAAATTCAATCTATCTGTTTACCATATTTGGCTGAAAAAGCGCATAGACGCCAAATTACCACCCCCTCCTTTTTTCTGAAAAATGTTGGAAGGGTAAGCCAGTAGACATTATTTTCTGGCCTTCTGAACCTCCCCAACCTCCTAATGGGTTAATTCACTGCTTATCATGAAGATACATTATTACTTTTTATTGGGGCTTCCCCCAAGTATGAGTGGTCACGCAAGCAGTATGCCATATTTTCACTGTATTACTCTGCTGCACAATGTCAGGGGTTGGACTCCTGCATGAGGTTGTGACAAAGAAAAAAAATACCAGTGACTTAGGTTAGTTGGTAAATTCCTTGGTTACTCTAGGTTTCTCAAACAGTAACAATGTCTGGTCACAGATTAACTTACAAAAAAATTATCCGAAATTTAGACCACTCCCTAGGAATTTGGGTCATTCAATTTTTTTTCAAAATAATTATTTGGAAATCTACAACAACTAAATTTTACAGAAAGTGTGAACAATTCTAATCTTTCCATTTCAGTAAGTCCAATTCATTTATGTATCTATTTATCCATTATGTTTTTCAGATCCAGTTATTTATCCAGGACCTGAACCACATCACAGCTGAGATCAGGAAAACTGAAAATACAGCCATGTCACACGCTGCCTTGTCCTCCACTGTATAGTACAGTATAAAAAACGCTATACCCATTTATCCCATCTGGGGTATGTGAGAAAAAGTTGCCAGTGACTTGGTGTTAGGCAGTGGTTTTTGCCGGGTACTCCAGTTTCCTCCACCATTTATAATGGGCTAGTCGCAACTTAGCTGCAATATGGCAGAGAATGTGACAAAAAATCCAAATTCCAAAGTGATGCCTTTGAACCAAAATATTATAAGATCACCATACATGAACAGCCTGGTACTGGATTTGGCAAATTATATTTCCATTATGATCTGACATCAGACCTTTGTGAGGAAAATTATAATTTGACTCACAAGGGTTAATATTATTGATCAATTGCTTATACTAAGTGTCCTAAGAATATAAATCAGCCTTACTTGCTTTATGTATAACTGGTATTATGTGTTTTACAAGCAATCCAAAATATTGTGGCAGCAAGAATTAATGGATTTTCCCATTCATGCTGTTAGGCAGCCCTGTCATGAGCAAGTGGCATGGTTGCTATACACATGTGTGGCGCTGTGAAGGACTATCTTTAGTGCTTTTTGTAACATCCGGTTTGGGATTTCTATCTCTTTCAATATGATATAAGCTGTTGAAAGGGATGCAACTTATAACAAATCTATATGTTTAAGTTCTTATCATTATTTGTGAGGCAGATGTATGGGTTAAGCAAAAAATGAATTATAATAACCTCTTCATTATCATCAACATGACAACCAGAATAGAATGCCCATCTCCAAAGACCAATTCTGACAATGAGGAGTTTGCAGATAGCTTTAATTTGTCTGAATATTTCATTTAGGATATTAATGGTGTGGATTTTCAACAGCAAAGATAAGATGCTTATAAATGAATTTGTATATTCTGATATAAATGTATGCAATGATTTTGTGCTTTAAAAGAATGAATTACTGTAAATGGTCAATGTTAGTTGAGCATTTTTGTCATAATGGACTATAATGTATGGTTAGTAAATTTTGAGCAACTTAAACCATTTTTTATGGTGAAAAGAAAACCACCTGGCAAAGTGAAAAGATTAACATGGCTAAAACTGATATCACAATTTTTACAATGTTTCCATCTGTACATATTTTGTGTATATTCTGTCTAACAAGCAGGATATATAAATATATATATATATATATATATATATATATATATATATATATATATATATATATATATATATATATATATATATATATATATATATATATATATATTTATTTATATATAAACCATGAACCAATGCGCCTTATCCATTACAGCAACACTTCTTGCAGATTATTGTGTGGCTTATTGTCAAAGTGTTTGAATATTTTCATGACACATCAAAAGACATCACTGAGTTATGTACCAGAAACTGCTGTATTGCATGTAGTGTACTCTCACACTTGTTCAAGAGACCACCTGTTTAAAGAGACCGCTTTCCTATAAATGCCTGTCCTGATTTTTTTTTTCGAAGTGAAGAATCGTAATATTTCACCTGTTGGCAAAGGTCACCTGCTTACTAAGACCATCACTAAGTATTCCCTGCAGAGATCTTACAAAGCAGGCTGGAATGGTTATTCGAGCAAATGAGTGCATTTTTTTTTCATTCCCTTGTGCTAAAACCTTGCATCACAGGGAGTGACAGTTACCATATGGTTACTCTATTCATCCCATTAATAGCCCAAAATTAACTGATCTTTCTCTGAACAAAGCAGACTTGTGAAAATATTTAAAGGAGAAATGTTTATCAAAACTGGACCATTATCTTTCAATTAAATAATTTCATTTTCCCCAAAAGATGCTCTAATTAAAAAAGATATCCCCATTATATCACTTGTACATATTGAGGCCCAACAGAGAAATATAGATAAGTGAAACAGGCATTATACTCATTTTAATCAAATATGAATTATACTATATTATTAAAGATTAAATCCTTTTGTAAAAATGTAGAATGGTCTTGTTTATATTATTGAATAGCTTCCCTGTGTACTAGGATTTATTTTTTCTCAGAAGTTTCCTTTGTTGAATGTACATAATGACTTTGTAAATATTACATATTTTCATGTAATAAACTATTTTATTGTTCAGTTACCTAGTTACTTTGTATCTGTTATTTGAGTTACAACGGAATGTGAAAGGTAGCAATCCTTTTCAATTATTGCGAATTTCTAAGTATAACTCATGTGCTGGTGTTAGTTATAGTAATGCCCAAAAGGTGGCAGCACCCCACCTTTAACACTGAACGCCTAGCACTGACTTTTAACCTGATTAGCCCTTATGCTGCTGGTGGCTAATTTGGCCAAAAAAAAATTATCCAAAAAACCTAAACAAATGTCTAAAACCCTGAAATATGGGAACTCACCTAAGAGTACTCAGCGAGAGCGATCTAATGAATCAACATGGCAGGGTTTATACGATTTTGAAAAAAATCTTTGTCCTCGTGCTTTTTACGAAAGTATCCTCAGCATTTGAAGGGTTGAACTTTTTTGGTGTCATAATACATAAAACGCTCCAGTCGGCTTGACGGGTTAGTGCACTCATTGGTGTCGTAGCCCTACTCAAATATCCCTTTACCAAACTTTCAAACAATTAATGATTTTTTTCATTGATTTTGAACGTAGTAACGTTTTAGACAGTTAAATTTGAACTATAGTTTTAACCATTCCAATGCTGTTATTCTTGTCCAAAGCACAAGGACATACCGACTTTTGAAAAACATCTAAACCCTGTCATGTTGGTATTGCAAACAACAAAAAATGACAGACCTTGGCATATGGGTTCTCATCTGAGAGTGCTCAGCGAGGGCTATCCAATGAATACCAACATGGCAGGGTTAAGATGTTTGTCAAAAAATCTTTGCGTTCTTGTGCCTCACACGAACGTAGCCTCGGCATGGGAAGGGTTAATGACCCACTTTGGCACATCAGCTTCATCAAAATATTTTTCTCGTGCCAGACATTTCTTTATTGATTCCCAAGGAATTGCTCATGAGATTCTTACTCCTCAACAAAACATCATTGATCTGCTAGTAATATTTTTGGAAGTAAAATGTAATTTGGTAACACTGACCAATTACCAGATTTTCCCATCACCATGAAGTTACCCGCACGCCCGATCGTAGCCCAATTCTTCTAGATATGGAAGCGACCGCATGCCACTGACGTACCAGCTACGTGGGTCATCAATATGTCCGGCTTATATTTTTTGACATATTATCCATGGACGTGTGTACAACTAGTCGCTGACCGGCGACCGGTCGATTGGTGCAGGATTTAAATGTCTTCACTGTAGTAACCAGTCAACACTGACAGATCGCAGGGAGTGCAAGGGCAAAGGAGGTATGTTCACCTATCAACAATGCGAACAATTTAATACGTTCGGTGAGTAAGAAGTAATCCTAAAATAACCCGAATCTAAAAAAGTTTGAAGTGCTGATAACTTGGGAAGCCAGGAGGAGTTTTTATCCACGTCTCACCTTACCAGGTCTCGACGAGACGACGGTGACGATGACGCAAACATGCAGGGCTCGACAAAAAGCATAGTCCCTGTTGGGCTACCTAAAGATGGATTCAGGTAGTCCCGCTGGACTACCTGAATACTGAGGAAGTTCCCCACTAAAATGCCAACAAATGGAAGTTAAAAAAAGAAAAATATAGCATCCCTTCAGCATGCAGCTTACAAAATAGAAGAAAAAAAGCATAAGTACCATTACTATCATGAAAAGGGGGAAAAAGAACCTTTTTGCCTTTTTGGAATAAATGGCGGGGCTACCTAAAATGCTGGCGGGACTACCTGATTATGGGTTCAGGTAGCCCCGCCAGCCTACATGTACTTGGTCCTTCTGGGGACCGTCAAGCCCTGACATGGCTGAAATGTTAACCCTTATGTTGGTGGTGGCTATTTTGACCAAAACTAAATGATGCGAAAACCTGAAAAAATATCCGAAACCCTGGCACATGGATACTCATCTGAGGGTGCTCAGCGAGAGCTATCAAATAGATACCAACATGACAAGGTTTAGATCATTTTTTTAAAAATGGCTCCTTTTGCTTGTAGCCTCAGCATTGGAAGGGTTAACCCTATCACACTTTGAGATTAAATAATGTCGTCTGTAGAGTACGTTGTTTTTTGAAAATAGCTCTCTGATAAGCATAAGCATTGTTTACGAGGAGATATGTACGGAAGAGAATACGTGACAGACAGAAAAAAATGAATTTTTTCGCACGTTTTCGAAAAAAACGTCTTGGAATATATATATATTTTTTTTGCATGTCACGTATCCTCTTTCGTAGATACGTCGTTCGGGACAGAGAGAACATTTCTCCTTCAATTGACATCCCAATGATGCATCTGTTCTAAAGGAATATATCACCAGGAACTATTTACACATATATAGTTCCTGATATCACCAAAATAATCAGTCCCATTGGGTTATGGGAAGAAATAGTTAACCCATTTAATACCTAAAAGTTACCTTTGAAATTGTCGTCTGGATCCTCAATATTTCTAACAATAACTTGGAAATTAAGCCTGATTCTACAAAATATTTGAATGAGAAGTGTTTGTAGAGTCCTGATCAAAATTTCTCCTTCAAATATTTTCCCAGTTCTGCTTTTCCCTGAAAGATTTCACCAAAATTGTCTGGCTGCTTTTGGTCGCTTTGAGCATCAATGTGTTAAAACGTTGTTAGGTGAACATTCCGCCTATCACCGTCAGTTCTTGTCGGCGCAAGCAAGAGAGTTGACTTAGCTGATGTGATAACGCCCAATTCTAATCAAGGCTTATGTAACCTGGTAGTCACAACTGCGCAGTAACTTGGGGGGGGGGGGGGGGGGGGGGGGGATTAGGGGAAATGTCAGATCAGCATTGGGGAAGCCTGCTGCTTGCAAGAACACCGCCAAGCACTTGTCGACACAGAAGGGGACTGATATAAACTCGTGTAGGCTGACATCCGGCGCATTTCCTATTGCATGTCTTTATTTTAACCCGTTAATGCTCAATTTTAGAGTTCCTCTTGAACTTTTCGACTGGATCTCTAATACTTTTGACAATAATTTTAGAATTGAAAATGAATTTGCAAATTATTTGAAGGGGAGTTGTAGGTAGTGTTCTATTTAATATTTCTCCTTGAAATATTTACCCAACTATGCTCTCACCGTAAAGACTTCGGCAAAATTGCCAGGCTGCTTCCGGTCGCTGTGAACATATATGGGTTAATTCTTGGTTCTGTCTCTACCATTGTACATTCTAAATATGTCTTGGTGCATATGAGAATTTTGCCAATGACTAGGGATTGTTCGTCGGTTTTCTCTACGGGCTCCTCCAGCTTTGAAAACAGGCTTGTCACAATAATGCCGCATATACAGAAAAAAGGACCGATAAACATCACAATACCGCTGTTATGGAATTGATAGTCAGCTAGCCAATATACAAGTTGAAATACGATTGTTTTATTCATGGATTAGGAAAAATCTCATTCGTGGACAGTCGCATATAGAACACTAGCAGATGTGAGACAGAGCTGGCGGTGTTGTGCATTGCGCTAGTCCATCCGGCCAGCGAGGAGCCCCTTGCTCAGTGCGAATGCAATGAAATTCATCTGCCAGAGACTTGAAACATCCACATATACACTATAAAGCCCCCCTTGGAATAACACTGGACATCAACGCTGACTACAAAGCTAAATCTCCAAGCTTCGACACGAACGGTGACTATTCATCTCCAGTCGTCTGGGTAACAAGTGGTCGACCAGTGCCGCCCCCCCCCCATCCCCACCTCCCCCCACATTCTGATTTTTTTTCTGTTCCTCTCGCCCCGCCCTCGCCCTACTCTCAGCTATGGCGAAACAAACGCCCTCAGGCGTCAGAAGGGAACACATCAAATCCAATTGACCCATTCATGCCCATAGCAACATCACAAATTCAGGAATATCTTTTTGACAAAACCATCCTTCGCAAAATATTTAGAGGAAAAATGTTGATCAGAACTCGGCCTAAAAGTCTCCTTGATATACATTTTCAAATGCGTTATCTATTCTCAAGTTATGCTCAGTAATGTTCGCAAATCTCATGGAAGCAGACGACAATTTTCAAATTGAGCTCTAAGCATGAATGGGTTAACTGCTGTGGCCTGCTGCGCAGTGTCAGTGTCCAGTAATTGCGCTGAAATTAACACGAGCTACCTGATGCCTTGTTCATCACGCCTGAGTTCCTCATGAAATTGTCGTCTGGGTGCTATGGAACTATTTAGAATAACTTAGGTATCATGCACAGATTGGCAAAATATTTGACGGAGAGTTGTAGATTTGGTTGTAATTAATCTATCTTTCTTCTTTAAGCATTTGCGATTAGATGATTTTGTTGTAAGACTAGTTGGAACAGTACTAATTCGAGAAACTCTAACTCCGCTACACTGCCGTCGTTTACAAATTGCTGTCTATTGGCATGTGCTAGGGTTAGAGATTCTAGAATTTAAAAACAGCACTTGCGCCACGAAAGCTGGACGCTCGAACTAGCTTTACACGGGTTTCTGCAGGAATGAATAAACCATTAGAATGGGCGATTACTAGTATTCAGACAGATATTTTAACCCGTTTATAAAATCTTCTAAGTACCAATGCTTTGGCCTACATCCTACTCATTGACAACTTTCCCTTTCATACTCCTGACGTGCAATAATAATTATACGAGTTTATCTAGTATGTTATGTACGAGAAAACACTATGTTGTCAACTCATGCGTTATATTATTGACTTTGCAGACACAGCGTTCGGGCACGATGAATGACGACAACCACAATTCCAAAGCTACTCTTGAGACGTCCCCCGATAGTGACCACAACAACACGCTCTCGAGCCTTTGTTCCGCTCTCCATTCATCGTGCCCGGCCGAAGACTATAAACGACCGTCCAGTATAACACGAGTGGTCGGTACGGTTTACTCTGCAACAAATGTTGTTCAACTCCTGACGTGCAATAATAACTATACTAGCTTATCTAATATGTTATGTACGAGAAAACAATATGTTGTCGACTCATGTGTTATACTATTGACTTTGCAGACACAGCGTACGGGCACGATGAATGACGACAACCACAATTCCAAAGCTACTCTTAAGACGTCCCCCGATGGTGACCATTACAACACTCTCTCGAGCCTTTGTTCCGCTCCCCATTCATCGTGCCCGGCTGAAGACTATATTTACGTCGAGCACATTGCCGAATGTTATTATTACTCTTATAAAATGATTTGTCTATTTATTAACCATGAACTTATTATATCTTTTTGGATGAAATATTCCACGACCGTTAATATAAAACTCTACACTATTAACAAGTGTTATACATTATTTTTGATATCATGTATTATACCATTGACTTTGCAGACTCAGCGTACGGGCACGATGAATGACGACAACCACAAATCCAAAGCTATTCTTGAGACGTCCCCCGATGGGGACCACAACAACACCCCTTTGAGTCTTTGTTCCGCTCAACTTTCATCGTGCCTGTCTGAAGTCTATATCTACGTCGAGCATTTTGCCGAATGTTATTACTACCCTTATAAGATGATTTTTCTATTTATTAACCATGAACTTGTTATATCTTTTTGGATGAAATACTCCACGATCGTGAATATAAAACTCTATACTATTAACAAATGTTATATATTTTTATTTGTGCAGGCACAGCTTTCGGGCGCGATGATCGTGGGCATTTCCGAATCCCTACCTGCTGGCGTGACTTCACATACCACTACACACCTAC
This sequence comes from Maea johnstoni, assembly GCA_963942565.1. Lineage (NCBI taxonomy): Eukaryota > Metazoa > Annelida > Polychaeta > Spionida > Magelonidae > Maea > Maea johnstoni. Next base: position 40,348,007 of record OZ012691.1, on the reverse strand, counting down.
CTAATCAGTTGAGCCACCAACTCGCCCCTCTTTCATCGCGCCTGGCCGCGGCCTCGGCTTTCGTAGGAATTGTCACCGTTCTATATCATTATGCTTATTCGATTATTTATCATTATACTACCAATGAATTTCTCATATTTACATTGCGAGCTATACATATGGACTTGATTATCGTGGGATACCCTGACCATAACAACCCTATAGACGTTGCCGATCAGTCACCATTGATGCACTGCTTATACTATATTGACATCTGCCATACTTCTAAGCTCTGGCATACAATAACGTCGGGTGCGATGCTTAATTGTAGCTTTTTCTCGCCAGCTCGCAACGTCGCGGTTATACTCCTACGATACATCGAATACACGCTCCCAAGTGAGATCATGTACTCTTTAAAGACAATAACTGCTGTCTCGTGTCCAACCTCACATACCATTTTAACGCGTAGACACACAAGATCTAGATATTTTATTACTATGTTAACTACCGATAAGCCAGTGCTATTCATCCTATGGTTTGCTAACGCTGTGTTTCTTATTTTTTCTAGTCTATATATCACTCTGTCATCGAATACTAGCAAGACTCATACCCATCACATCCGGCATACCGTGGAAAACTCTGCACCCCATCAAGAATCCCTCTACGCAAACTACCCACAACTCGTAGAAGGTGTTCCGACTAAATACCAACGCGACGTCACCAACACACACTTTATCGCCTATATCTTGGTATCTAATCATATTTTGATGGGGAAAGGTGCCTGGACTGTTCAGATGACAGAGAGTACCTATCAATGCCTTGAAACATTAAACTTTGTCCACGTTGTACTACGTCATCCTGAGTCCAGGTTCCTCTGCTCAGTTTCTTCGGTATTATCTGTGGGTATGGGTTCCTGCGATACATGTATATCTGTGTATATGAATGATGACTATAAACCTACATGGGAGAGTTAAAAATTAGCGCTTTCAACATTAGAGGTTTCAATAGCTCCGTCCCTTATATGCGTAAGCTGATAGAGACAAATGACATATTGCTTATTTCTGAACATTGGCTGCACGATAATAAACTAAATCGGCTTGAAGAAATATCTGACAATATAAACTATTGTGCAAAATCAAGCAGGTATTCTTCTTCAGATTATTATGGTTTACGTCGTGGTCAAGGTGGTGTTGCCATCATATGGCATAAAGGACTTAAGGGTATCTCAGAAGTTAAAAGTATCGTTTACGATAGAGTCTGTGCAGTTAGATTACAGACAGAATGTGGTGCCGTTTTCTTTATATATTCAGTTTATTTACCCTCTAGAGGGAACCCAGAGGACTATGCTTCCGCTTTAGATGATACAATAGAAATAATCGACTCTCGAGAAAATAATTCCTATTGCATTATCGGCGGAGACATAAATGGCGATCTGGGATCTCTCTGTGGGTCGCGCAGTAACCGCATGGCAAACGATAGAGGCAAACTTTTCCATGAAATAATACTAAGATATAATCTCCTTGTCTGTAATCTTGATGCCAAAGCCTCCGGACCTGTCGATACCTTTCACGGGCCAACCGGGTCATCAACTATAGATGTAATCTGTGTTCCAAACGATATCAGCCATCACCTGATATCCTGTACCGTCTCTGATAATGACCCTGATAACTGCTCCGACCATGAGGCTGTGAGTGTAGTTCTGGATGTTAACGCCATTATCACTACTAAACAACACGAGTCTATCCGCAAGTTTAAGAAATGGGACAAACTCACCCCCGAACAATTAATGAAAAAATACGCTAAGCCCGTCGAAACATTATTGCTGCAACATGTAGAACCTAAGCTTCTTAACAAACCAACAGCTGACATTGATCAGATCATTACCGACATTTGTACTATCTTGACATCATGCGATAAAAACATTCCAACTGGTTCATATCGCCCTAACATTAAACCGTTTTGGAACAAGAACTTAAGTATGTTAAAGTCTATAAAAGTAGATAAATACTCCAAATGGGTTAAGGCAGGCAGACCAAGAGATAAATCTAATATTCTATATACGGAGTACAAGGTCTCCAAGGTGAACTTCGGTAAAGCGTTAAGGAAATTATCACGTGCTTACGAAAATGACAAGATGCTAGACGCGGTGTCAGCTGCCCAACTAGACCGAAACGCCTTTTGGCGCATAGTTAAAAGGAGTAGGAAAAGCGGTGTTGGGTCCATAAATGCAATTAGAAAACCTGACAAAACCGTTGTACACGACGTGGATAGTGTCCTCAGAGCTTTTAAAGTTCACTTTGAGAGTGTTAGCACTCCGACAGCCGATCCTTCTTTTGACAATGAACACTATGAACATGTCAATAAGACTGTAAACGAATATAATTCTTTAAAAGATCTCGATAACTTCCTTAGCAATCCTTTTACTGAACAGGAAGTATTTAAAGCGACGCAAAAACTGAAGCTTAAAAAAGCGTGTGGATATGATAATGTAAGCGCCGAACATATTCGTCACGCAGGTCCTTGTTTGGTCTATATTTTGACTATGGTTTTTAATCTCATTGTGAGTAGTGAATACATCCCTGTAAATTTCAGACGAGGCTTACAGGTACCCCTTTATAAAGGAAAAAATACTTGTATCCTCGATATGAATAACTACAGGGGAATAACCCTGCTCACAAATTTCAATAAAGCTTTTGAAATCTTAGTATGGAGCAGACTTGAGTCCTGGTGGAACAGTTCTGGCATTATTTCTATCCTCCAAGGAGCCTGCCGAAAAGGTCAATCATGCGTCCACACGGCTTATACCTTACATGAGACGGTATCGAGTGCCCTGGATAACAATAAGTGCGCCTTTGTTGCGTACTTTGATGTGTCCAAGGCATTCGATACTGTCTGGATAAATGGTCTCTTTTATAAATTATATGAAATGGGTTTTAGAGGTAAAACCTGGAGATTGCTGTATAGGTCATACATTAATTTCATGTGTAAAGTTAGGATTAAAGACAAATGTTCTAACTGGTTCGAAATGGGATGCGGCATTCATCAAGGCGGTTTTCTATCATTGTATAAATATATTGCCTTTATCAACCAGCTTATTGTTGAATTGCAAGATTCCGGATATTGTTATATGATACGTGATCTACATAGCTCTTCTCCAGGCTATGCGGATGACATTGCCGCGGTCTGTCCAACCAAACAAAAAATGGATATGGCATTAAAATTAGTTGACCAATATGGCAAAAGGTGGCGTTTTAATTTCAACGCCAAAAAGTCAGCCATTATGGTATACGGTGAAAATGAGAAGACTAACCTCACAAACTCCAAGAATAGAATTTTTAAGCTTGGTGACAAACGTGTTTTAGAAAGGACCTCCTATGATCACGTAGGCATTAAAGCATGTTTATATGAAACAAACAATAGAGTAGAGGAAAAAATTTGTAAGGGCAGAAGAGCTTTCAACGCCTGTTCGGGCGTCGGTATCCGAAAAAATGGTCTCTCTATGAAGTCTTGTAATATAATATTTTGGGGAATAATTATCCCAATCGTTACTTTCGGGTCCGAATTATGGGTATTGTCAGATAAAGACTACGAAAATTTATGTATGTTTCAAAGACAAACCGGTCGGCGTATACAACGTTTCCCGGCAAGATCCCCAAGCTGTAGTAGTTTCTATGGCCTAGGATGGCTAAGAATAACTACATATATTTTAGTAAAGAAACTACTTTTTGTCTTGACAATACTCAGACTTGACCCAGAAAATATCGTGAGGAAAATATTTATTCTGAAAGTCGAGATGTACCATATGAATAGCGATGTACATATCCTTAACAACAACAAAAGTCCAACTTTTGACATCTTAAACCATGCAAAAAAGGCTGGAGTGTATAAGCTTATATATGACATGTGTACTGGAAAAATGCAGATTTTTCCTAAAGCTACCTGGTCAAAAATCATCTGGGCTAAAGCCTGGCAACTAGATGATTTATATTGGTTCTCTACAAATAGCCTAAACAGTAACAATGATCTATTAAATAAATTAGACACTAAAGCAAGATATCTTTCCTGGTGGGAACTGAGTGATAATAATGTAAGTATGACAGGTGTCAGTGAAATAATGTCAAGACTGATCTGTCATGCCAGTAGACTTAAATCGGATGATCCTAGATTAAAAGATCTGTCGCCATGTCACAGGATGTGTTCTAAATGTGATATGTTTGTAACTGAAGATTTGTTTCATATTATTATGCAATGTCCCTCTAATGCGGAAAAAATGGCAGAAACCCAAAGACGCATAATAGACTTAGACTCTAATTTAAAAACGGCTTTCGAGGAAAGTCCCGAAGAAGTCTTTAATTGGCTGATAGGAAAAAACATTCCAAATATAGATATTGACATTCTGCAAAAGATGCGTATAATAGCCGGCACCGAGATATGCCACATTTACAGACTTCTTTGTAAAGAGAGGTCAGGGGTAGGGTAGTCTATTTACAGTCCAATGGTCAGTTCTCTCAGACATGGACCTGCTCTCCCTTAATCTGTCACTTCACTAACTTCGTTTACAATTTAGAACCCAGCAGTTGTTAATTTTCTATTCTCAAAACACACCTGAGATGTCAAAAAAAAAAACATCTTTTGACTATTATGTTAACTGTGTGTTTCGCTTTGTGTTCAAATTTATGTATTTTCAGTTATTTACTTTTGTTCCCTTGTTATCACATTTGTAAGTTTGGACTCCTCTTTCTGTAGTTCATTCCAACACCATTGTTCTGTACCTTTTTTACGTCTTGATGACTTAGTCAATAAAGATACATACATACATACCCGGAGATCGCCTTGAAGCGCTTTGCCTGGTCAAAAGATAGCTTTTAGACGTGGTTAAAGAAATAAACTTCAGTTCACAAAATCTTTCAGAGGCGAGTTGTGACTTATCTTGGAGTATGTTTTCCTCGGGTTTATCGGTTTCAGCCAACACTTCCAACCGGCTAGTCATAGTTTTTAACCTGAATATGGCACAAAAAAGTGACTATCTTTCTCATCGTGAGGATATATCAACATGCATTATGACACAATTCAATGAAATCCAATATATAATCAAATTATCCACAGCTACCTGCGCATAGACGGCTCAGCTTGCTATATCTATTTACTCCAACCGTGCACTACGTTGCGTAATCAATTATTCCACAAATCGCCACCTATTGAGAGAAATCTACATCACCACAACAATGCCAACGTAACGACCACAACAATGCCCGAAACGAAAGCCAAAACAACAAATACCCTCCAAACGTTCTGTTCCGCCGCCGTTTAATAAGAAAACATGCAACTAGATGGTTAAAGCTGAACTAAAACTTGATAAAAATATTTTCTTCAAACTTTTATTGCAAGTTGATTGAGGAGTTCTAAGCGAGAAATTAAAAATTATCGAAAAATCCGTATTGTTATCCTTTGTCTTGCAGGTACTGGTTTCCCGCGCTTTGCGTCCTCGGCCATTGTTGCTGGAAAATTCGGTGAGTAAAGTGGTGTTTTTTGCAGCTCCTTAAAGTTGACTGAAAATGACCGGATTTAGACATCATAACGTTTTAAAAATGGATGTATATGTTTCGTAAAGGATCATAGGATATGTGAGGAAATTTCCGATCACGATTTAATCGTATTATTGGAAATATTTAACGAAGAAGAAAATCGGGAGAGATGATCGAGTTTGCAAGATTTTCCAACAAACGCCAACAAATGGCTCAACAATGAGACCCATTGTTGTTGTGGTATACGCCGTTTTAAAAGAGCTACCGCTGTTTTCAAATCGTAAATTCTTTTTCAACTACACTGTTAAGCCGCATACGTTCGCAGATGTTAGACAGTATACAAGTCGTATAATTGACATAGATAATATTAGCTCTTTTACAAGTCTTGGAACTTCTGAATATGTCAAAGTTCTACAAAGGAAAACCGTAGAAATTGTACTATGAAAACAATGTAATATTTAAGGTACTAGTATTTGTGTACACGTAGTTTGTATTTTTCCTTTGTACATCTCAGCACCTTAGCGCACGCACCTAACTTTACAATACCAAATGAAAGAATTCACGTTATATACAAGATGTTATTTTCACTTATCTCTTTTTCCTTGTTTATGTATTACCCGTATTGCATTGTTTTAATGATACACTCGTTCACACCTACGACAAAAAAATGTTACACTCTTGATTCCTCTTTCTCGTTTCAGATTTCTGAGACAATACTCAAGCGATCTGATTTTTGGAACAATACACAACCCGGCGCATTTTACACGCACGCCATGTTCGATCCTAAGAGCATCTTTGAGTCTGAGGTGTACGGCTACAAGAGCTGTAAGCCTGGCCGCCTGAACATGCTGTGGAAGCTCTCCGACCCCGAGACCAGGAGATGGTGTGTTCAACAGGCCGCCAGGAAAGCTATCCTCAAGAAGGTGGCACAGTTAGCACAGTGTGGCAGTCCACACACCTCCCTGTGCCTACAGAACCCCCCATTTACCCCAAATGTTTTTTCGGGTAAGTACCCCACCATTGTCCCAGATCCCGCCACCGCCGTCCCCTCCATCAGATCGAGGCTAAGTGGTAGCCAAGCGGAGGCGAATGAGGCGAGACGCCACCAGCTTAAGAACCACTTGCGTCGCCATGGCTTGAGTCATCACTGGAGTCGCAGACAGCAGCTTGAGGCTCTTGCTGTGAGGGCCTATGCCTATGTCGGCTTGGCCATATCTGAGTCACGTGGGGACAAGGATGCCACAACAAGTTCCTGTACCAAGAAGAGGAAGCGTGAGGACAATGATGATGATGAGGTTGTGACTCGTCCTCTGAAAGTGTCAAGAAACTAAACTCAATCAGGGCAAGCAGAATGATCAGCGACACCTTATTGATAACATAAATAGATGAAGTTGGGAATGACACACATTATGGGGTGGGGGTTCGAGCTCTCCGTTGAGTCATGATATGATGATGATGATGATGATGATGATGATGATGAAGATCCTGACGACGGTGATGATGATGCTGAGGAGGAGGAAGAGGATAATGAAGATCCCGTCCTTCACAGTCCATTCGTCCCCTAAACCTTTGGTGTCCACACGTGTTCCACATCCCTCCCTAGTAGTCATGCCTCCTGCATCAAGTCCGCCCCTCGCCAGTCTTCCCGTTCTACACACACACACATACACACACACACACACACACACACACAATTCTTTCCTCAATGCTCTCCCCTTCCCCTGTCCTCCCGTCCTACACACACCCTTCCTTCCTCAAGTCTGTCCCCCTCCTTTGTCCTCCCGTCCTACACGTCCTGCATCAAGCCTGTTTTTCCCCTGTATAAATCCCTTCAAAAGATTCCAAAAGAACAAGGGGGCTGCCCCCACTGCCACGTGGCCTAGAGCACGATGTGCCAATTTCCTCCGTACTGTGTAAGTCCGGTCTGTGAATCCCGCAAGAGCCATGTGCAAAAAGTGGCAAGGTGGGGCCTGCCCTGGTAACAGAATTGTCCAAGCTGTGGCATCACTACCTGCTCCCTGTTTCTCACTACTATACCTGCGTTCGGTTAGGGGAGGGAGAGAACGTTTCTCGAAAGTAACTTGGTAGTATACCCCCCCCCCCCCCCCCCCCCCCCCCCCCCTAGGTTCTTCGATTTTATCCTCCCCTTACAATTGTTCAGTCACGTTTAAGCATGACTTTGGCAGAATAGGTGACGATGATCGAAATTCAAGTATATAGCATACCAGGGATCATAAACATATTTCAATTTTATTCCATTTAAATACTAGATCTAGTATGTCGAAGGAGACTAAAAACGCCTGCTTTACATTGCTATGTTTATCGAACAATTTCTTGACGTCGATTATATATATATATATAAAAAATACAATAGCTATCGATATCGATATTTCAATAATACGATAGTGTCATTCGGCAATTCATATACATATATGTTGAGAATATAACGTTTAAATAGAATAGACTTTGGCAAATACTTATTCCTTTAATAATACACATATCACATGTGGAACGAATCGTTACTGTGCATAATTTCATTTTGAAATCCCCTAATGCTGCCACTTTTGTTTTTTCTAGATACAGACAGGAGTGAGGTTTTGGCTTTCAATGCTGAGACTGGATAACCGTGACTTATTCTGACACAAACGCCATACTTCACTTCAACATGGATTGTTAGATAATGTGTTATATCTACTGATACTATTCCATTAATACCATTTTATTTGACTATGACTTAAACCATATATTTCATATTTTAGAGAGGAAAGGTGACGTCGACTTATTAGGAAATATTTAGAATCATTATCAATATAGAAGTAGCATACCATAACTTCATGTAAAAGGAATGATACTTCAATCAAAATGTTCATTTTATTAAAATCACTTTCAGTTTTCCTTGTAAATAACTATTTTGAAAATTGATCATCTCCGTTCAAAATCTGTATGAATCTGCAATGACATATATTCCGGATTTTACGCCTTTGATAGAAATAAGATTCTGTGATTTTGGAAGATAATAATGTTGTAAGAAACGAACCCGTCAGGTGGTACGTGTACTTACTTTTTAGAGCTCTTTATTTATTCGTTTATTTATTCATTTATTAATTTGGCTTATTTGTACGTATACTTTATCTTTTGGCGAAATAAAATATTTTATTCGTTTAACATAGTTCCTTGTTGTGTTGTTTTTATTCTTGATGCTGAAAATCTGACATTATGAAAATGTTATTCGAATCACTAGTGAAATAAATCAACATTGGACAAGAAATGCTTCATTTATGTGAATAAAGCTGATTTCAGTTGGTTGGACACCTTTGGCTACCTATTCAGTTCTACCTAATCACACTATTGAGGGACATGCAATGATATAAGTTCAGGTGGCTTGTGGGGTTAATTTGTGATCATAGGGTCATTTTGAGATTTTTACGTATTTCAAAGCCTATATCTTTTCCCTCGTACGCAGAACAACTCTGAACCACACTCTCATACGCAGAGCAACCTAAAAGGTTCTCTTTTGATGACATCGCGCTAACAAAGGCATCTTCCGGAAATTATTTGAAAGAGAAATGTTTGTTAGAATCCAGCCTTTAACCCAGTTTCAAACATTTCATGGTGTTGTCTTTCAATCCTAAATTATTTTTCAAAGGTTCACAACTCCTAACCGCAATTTTCAAGGAACACCCAATGCATTTTTGTGTTAAATATGGCACTAGACTTAACATAGTGTTAGTGAAAGATTTTGAATCGCAAAAATATGACAGTACGGTAATGACAGCAGTTATTTTCTTTCTCTTTGCTTCTCTTAAAAAAATGATTGCATTTTTTATGACCCATTTGTTAGCATTGATAATTAATACACTCCCTGAGTAATGTAATTAGATTATTTATCACTACCCATCTGAAACATCAGCAGGAGTAGCGTTTCTAATGATACAATGGCTCCTATACTTGGGTTATATCGCCACTAAATAGCTACTAGAATAAACACTGCAAAAATGACCATGTATGTTTAATGTAAGAGTATAGAATTAAATTATCAAAAAAGTTTATTGCCAAAGATACCATGTGAGAAAGTTGCCATTGACTTGGGACTGGGCGGTCGTTTTTGCCGGGTACTCCGATTTCCTCCACTACTTAAAACTGGCGAGTCACGAATTGGCCTAAATGTGAAGAAAAACTCCGGGGTCCATTAGCGAACGCAGCAGTTCTCAGTTTACGGATAGTGACATAAAGGTTAACTTCCGAACATTTGATATCTTGTCTGAGACAAGTGCGATTTTGCGGAAAATGTGCAAGATTGATTTCAATACTGACGGATGTCTACTTTTTCACCTTCTTTTTGGTGTGCTCAAGATTTGCCAGTTATTCAAGTTTATTGGTGATTATCTCTAGCAAATATAGTTTCTTACACCTCTAATAGGATAGGCTGATGATTTAGCAATAACGAATGTGTAACGAATGCCAGGGTTTTTAATTCAGCCTGGGGCATGTAAGAAAGTTCCTAGTGACTTGTGGTTATTCTGTTTTGTGCCTACTACTCTGTCGACCACTTACAACAGACTAGTCACGACCTAGTCTAAATATGGCAGAAGAAGTAAGGAAATTCTAACTTAGAATTCATATCAGTTAGGCCTTGCTTACTTATTTTTTTTTCGTGGTTGTTAAAAAAATGAATCACAGGTAATAGGGATGAAATCGATCTTTGGTAAGGCCTTAGACCGGTCAGCCATGGAAGCAGGCCCACTCAGCAAACGGCATAAACTGTTGCGAGCTGTCAGTCAGTACGCGATGTATTAAACCGCTTAGCCATAGAGGCAGCCCCTGTCTGCGGTAGATGAAAGGCACCGTCCAATCCCACATCAACGATGACTACCTCCAACCTTTCATGCGTTCTCACGTCACAGGTAATGGCGACGAGATCTGTCTAGCCGAAGCTTTGAGAAAAAATGCTCGTCTTAGAATTCTGCCGGCATCGGCAAGAGGGAATTCTACACGCAAAGCCGACTTGCTTTGAAGATAAGGGAACGCTAAGGTGAATTTCATCAAAACGAACACCTGGTGTTTCTCTTATCAAAGGGTGACTCACATGCGACGAAATCAAAAAGGAAGAAAAAAAAATTGAGTGCACATATGAAAAACTATGTTTTTTTGTAATAAAAATGAGATATACATTTCTGTGCAAGGGTCTATAGATTTCAAAGATGAGTTATACAGGGTTTTTACTTATACTGCTCACAGTGACCAAAAGCAGCCAGAAAACATTAATGAAATATTGCAGGCAAAAGTGGGTAACATGTTTCAAATATTTTGTAAAATCGTTCTCAGTTCCATAGCTAAAGTCAAATTCTGGAGGAACTCGTGCATTAATGGGTAAAAAATAATTTGGTTAACATTTTGCATTGCGCTTATCCTCATGATGTCACTGTTATCTTTTTCACATGCCCAGACCGATAAAACCCAGCCAGTGGTGATAGACAACAAGCAGTAGGTGGCAACGCCTTGAATCTTTTGCTCTAAGTTTAGGTCTTTTTACATGCAACAGGATTGGATTTTTGGTCGTCAGCTCTTCGATCATAATAAAGCTTAATAGTTATAGCAGGATGCACAGGATGACCGTTCATTATCACCCACGTCTGTACGCTCTGTCATACAATATTGACCCTTGTATGCCAGGGAATCACCATGACAAGTGTCGTCTGGACCTGCGATACTTTTGGAAAAAACTCTTTAATAACGCACGAATTCACAAACTATTTCAAAGAGAGTTAAGAGAATAAACATCCCCCTCCACACATTTTCTAAAAAGTATCGCTGTTAGAGAAGTATCACCAAAATATACAGCCGGTTTTGGCTGATACAGACATAAATGTGTTGATACAAGATCTAGTTTAAAACAGAGTAGTAGAAGGATGGGGGAGGGGTTTAGAGACGTATTTAGAAATACAAGTAGTAGTGACACAACCCATTGAAATCCTCCTGTCTGTCAAAAGCTAGACGTTTTTAGAAATAGTAGGGACACAACACATAAATGAAATCCCCATGTCTGGCAAAAGCTGTGCGTTTTCTGAAGCAGCAGGTGTTAATGGAGGGCATCATAGGTTGTGTATGCCCGTGGGGTGGGGGGGGGGGGGGGGGGGGGGGCAAGAGGGTAAGGTGAGCCAGATTCCACCACAGAGGAAGTAAATAACAGCCACCCTGAGGCCAAGGTTACCAGCTGAGCCACTTGGGAAACACTTGTGCAATGTCAGATAAAAAAACTCAATCTAGTATACCACCAGAAACCTAGGTAAGCTGGATAATAAGTTAACCCTATACAAACTTATACAACAAATACAATACGATTTCGCATATGTACTTCTAGATGCAATAACATCATCTCTTTGAGAATTAAAAGAAACTTATACAACCTCTGCCAGTTGCAATCATTCTTGTGACGCATATTGCGGCTAAGTCGTAACTAGCTAGTTGTAAGTAATGGGGGAAACCGGAGTTCCCGGCGAAAACCACCGCCCAACCCCAAGTCAAATGTGAGAGAGTTGCCAATGACCTATTTGTGTATTAAGTAATATATGCTGATTAACAAAACGCATTGTCAAATAACCATTTACGTGTACACATGTCCTTATTGCAGTTTGCTGCTTACTCTGTCTCGGATATTATAGCTTGATATCTCAAATGTAATGTCCATGAATAGATACAGATCACATCCTAGATGGAGAGTTGCCGCTTGTGTAATCTATGATTATGAACAGAATATAGGCTCTAGAGCAAGTCCATGTATAACTAATCAATCAATACATGAAGAGTATCTGTTTATATAAGAACTCTCGATAAGTGTATACTCGTACTTATTTTGATTTTCCCTTCTATGTTCTTCTCTGAATGAGTGTACCTGTATATTTTGTAGAAATGGAAATTTTAGTCAATAAATATACAATACAATACAATACATCAACTTCTTTTCCCTCTTCTTCTTTTTTCGCCGTTCTCAATTTTATCATCATCATCATCGTCGTCGTCGTCGTCTCCTTCGTCATCTTCTTCTTCTTCTTCTTCGTAGACTTTCTTCCAAAGCATAAGGATGCAAAGATTTATGAAAACTATCTAAACCTTGGTACTCATTGGAAAGCTCTCGCTGAGTACTCTCACATGAGTACCCATATGCCAGGGGTTCAGTTACTTTTCAGACTTTTTTATTGCATCACAAGCAGCAAAAGGGTTAATTCCATTTTACTCTTCCCCTTCATCAACCATTCCTGTTGCTGCAGACAGATTTAGATGTTGTATGTTGCCAGTCTGCCGACCAACACTCTCGTCTCGTGTAACACTGCCTGTCGATTTGTCGAGGAATTTCCACTTAATAGTCAATATGTTCAACATACCCAGCACTTAAAGCCCGGCTCTTGTAAATGTCAGGCCTGCTGGCGTATTTATCAGCTAGGTCATTGACTTGACGCTATCGGCTAACTGTGTTCCCCCCCCTCTCTCTCTCAACCCCCCCCCCCCCCCTTCTAGCGTTGAGAGACAAGATAAGGTTGGCAGGAGTACTGGACAGATTGCGGACAAGAGAAAAGTGGCCAGAGAGGGCTGCCTCTATGCCCGAGTGATCTAACGTATTGCGGAACAACTGCTCTCTGAATAAATTGGGGACAAGAGAAAAGTGGCCGTAGCTGAGATCAGTGGATGACTCCGTGCCCGAGTGATCTAACGTATTGCTGTACAACTGCTCTAAACACACATCCCTGAGAGAAATTGAGTAGATAGCTGTCACGTATCTAATCAAACACGGCACGTTTCTCACGGTGTCTGTAATAGTGATCACTTTTTGTGGTATGTCAATGTGGTTGTTGTTGTTGTCGTTGCCGGAGTCGCATCGCCGTTGTCAATCTTGCATTGGATGATAATGTTTCTGTTGGTTTTTGGTGGTGGTGTCAATGTCACTGATGATGATGATGATGATGATGATGATGATGATGATGATGTTGACGAAGACGACGTCTTGAGACCTCGAAAGACAATGACGACAATTGTGTTGATAGATGATACATGTTTCGACTTTCTCGATAAATCTAGTTATGGAATTAAGCCTCGAGATAGCAAACGGGTGTCATTTCCATAGAACATATAATTCTTATCTTGTTGCGATGATCTTGATGGAAGCTGATGAAATGACCTAAAAGCCACTTAAACAAACAGAGAAACATCAATGACCGTTGTAAGGAGTAGAGCAGATAGTTGTCACGTGTCTGTTCCCACATGGCACGTGTCTGTGATAGGGCAATAGGGCAATATAAGGCAATATAAGGTAATTTGAATTTCTTAGCTTTTGTTACTAAAAGATAACTTTTTGATGGATCCTATACATAATTGATAGGGAATGAGAGAAGGTTACTCTAACGTGTTCCACCCGCTGATAGGTAGCACTCATGGTACCTCTTGGTGATCACAGGAAAGAAAATAAATTAAAGAGGGGCGGGCAGGGGGGGGGGGGGGGGGGGGGAGGGGTGCCAGGAATACATTATACATTTCTCAAGAAATCAATTACGGAAAATCAACTACCATGAGGGTGGGGGTAGGGGGTCAGGCTTGGGGTCTGACATTTAAAACACCACTTCCTACATTCGTGTTAACCCATTGATGTTCGTTAGCGGCCAAAAAAGCAGCCTGTAAATTTAGGTGAAATCCGTATGGTGAAAGCAAAGTTGGGAAAATATTTGAAGGAAAAATGTTTATCAGAACACTACAAACAACTCTCCTCCAAATATTTTATAAAAGTAATTTTGAATTTCCAAGTTATAATCAAAAGTATTTTATATCCGGACGATAATTTCTCAAAGAAACTCCTAAGCATTAAAAGGGTTAATTAAGCAGCGGAGCATCCTTGAGGTATGGGAGGGGTTTCCCGCCTAGCAGCTGTCCCTAACGATCTCGCTGATCGACAGCAGCTAATTCTAGTCCCTGCTCACGGCTTGTGACATTCTTGCCATAGAGAAAAACTAGCTCTAGAGATAAATCACCCCGAACTGACGCTGTGAAGAGAATAACCAAGCTTAGGTTCACTAAATACGTTCACCTATCAGGAATATACATCACAGAGTAATGATGTCAGTAATAATTGATATTTTTGATGTAGTGCCCTTTCCACCTATAATGTTCAAATGCGCTTTGTAAGTAAATGCACACACACACACACATATATATATATATATATATATATATATATATATATATATATATATATATATATATATATATATATACATATATATATATATATATATATATATATATATATATATATATATATATATATATATATATATATATATATATGTGTGTGTGTGTGTGTGTGTGTTAAAATCAAGACCCTTTTCCTCATGCCCCCTGATGACTGTCTAGACCATCTTGTGCAGAATAATAAAAAGAGCAAATATCACAGAGGCACACATAGGCTTATAGACAGGCCGGAAATGTTTTGGCTCTTTTCTCAGTCATTTTGTTTGTAACGATGTCACACAATATTTTCCACTCTCTAAATGTAGGATTTCCTCATATTTCAAATTTTGAGCATGAGGTATTTTTTGTATTTTAAGTCTAGGGTATCGCGAACCGACTGCATGCTGTCTGCAACAAGCTGAAATAAGAGGTTCGATACCCGCCAGATTAATGAAATATGGCTGTGACTTGAATCAAGTCGGTGTTTTCTCCCTGGGTACTCCGGTTACCTCCACACTAACTATTGCCCAATCATGATTTAGCATAAACATGTCAGCAAAAATATGGCAAACGGAATTCCAAATCCAATCCCTAGTATTAGAAATGCTTCTATGAAGCCTATCGTTAGGTTTATGATGTTTTTGTCTAGAACTTGGCATATTTACCTTTCCAGTACTAAGACTACTTTCGGCCAAAACGCAAGGACTCAACGATTTTTGAAAGCCATCTAAACCCTGTCATGTTTGTATTCATAGGAAAGCTGTCGCTGAGTACTATCATGTGAGTACCATGTGTCAGGGTTTCAGTCATTTTTCCATTTTTTTTTGCATACTTTTGTAATGGCCAAATTAGCCACCAGCAGCATAAGGGTTAAATTGATGATGTTTTTTGTCTAGTAGGCGGCATGTTGACCATCCTGTCTCCTGCCTTCCCCTCTCCCGGGGAATTCTGAAGGGCCAGTTCGATTGGCCTGTCCATGATTTTGAGTGTTGCCATGGATGCCGTAGTGACAGTTGCTAAGCAGTCTGTCAGTGCGGCGGAATTTGGATCCATTTCTTCGACGCACGTGGTTCCGTGGTTATTATGGGATGGGAAATAGCGCGTGGCGTGTTTACATTCCAACCGACACTTAGTTGACAGGCGTAGTCATGGTGATCTTAATGAACAGGTGCAACAGGTAATCAGACACGTCACAACTGCGGATATTTTTAAGACTGAATTTAACGAATTGAGAAGTTGTGATTCCTAGGCGAAATACATATGATAAATGTGCAGTTTTATAAAAAAAACTGAGTCTTTTTCCAATTCTTAATTCGTTATGGATATTCTTAAAGTATTTTGAGAATGTGATTCCTAGGCGAAATACATAAGATAAATACGTAGTTTTTTGCACGAAAGGTGCTCTATTTACGAGTCATTTTCAAATTCGATATGGGAGCTCAGCGCATCACTGTGTTGCAACTAATTTTGGCGGTAGTTTTATATTTGCACTGCAAACACATTGATATTGGTGAGAGTTTTAAATTTGCACTGTACGACAACTAATTTCGGCGGGAGTTTAATATTTGCACTGTAAGGCTACTAATATTGGCAGGGTTTATATATACCAACAGGAACAGAACTTGAAAGAATAGGACAAATACAAAACATGAAAATAAATAATATAACAGTGAGAATCAGAGCTATATATATACACAAATACATGCCTTCGGCTGTGACTTTGGAAACGAGGAATCTAGACTTTGTACGTTCTCCACTTTTCTTCAAGGAGGAAGCGTGTTATTGTGCGTAAGTGGAAAACTATGTTGTTTCCCTTGCAAAACATAACCCTTTACCTTATGCTTTCACTTAGTGTTCAATTTACACTCACAACTACAGTATTCTCGTGGGTAAGGAATACCTCGTGTCTTTACATGGAATTAGGCATGTATTTACTCACCCTCTACCTTATGATGCTTTAGCTTAGTGACAGTTGACACTCACCACTACAGCATTCTCGTGGGTAAGGAAAACCACGTGTCTCATCACATGGAATTAAAATCAAATTCAGTGACTCATCAACGTTGCACACACAAGTGGAGCAGTTCCTTACAACCCCTTTTTATATTCTCTGTAGATATAGATATTTATTACTTGAACACAACACGTTTTTATTAAAGATAATTCAGATATTCACGAAAACAATCCAAAATAAGTGGAAATAAACCATACAGCAAATATTTGAACAAGTATTTCTAGAAAGAAAATTGGAGATTGAAAATTGGAGGTATAGAACAACAAAATGGCTTTGAATGTTACACAGGTTCATTAATAGACCAATCTTAGCAACCAATCTGACAATCCATAAAAATAAACAGAAAGGTAAAAGTTTGATTTATGGGACGTAAAACGTATTATGTTTCATCATATGCAGATAGAGTAATATATAGCTCAGACAAATGATAGGGAAGTTCAATAACAAAATCTGAAGACGAGCATATCTGGACTTGTCCAACCAAGGTTATTTAATTTCGGCAAGGAATGACAATGATAATGACAAAAGGTTATAAATAAAATTAACACAGATACTAGTTTGTAATCGTTACTATATTGTTTGTGTTGTGTTGAAATGAATAAAAAACAGTATGTTTGCGAAATTTAAAAAAGCGTTTCAAGAAAAAAACAATCTACAACAGTTTGTATAATTGCTACAATCACAATTTTGTCTAAATAGAACAGCTCATCATCAGGATTTAAAGAGGAATGATACCAGGAATACTGTTGATTGCAAGGATCGCAAACAGTAGTCCCTAACCTTTGCGGGGGCAGTGCCAATGAGTGGCATACTCGCCGGGAGTATTGTTGATTGCAAGGATCGCAAAAAGTATTCCCTACCCTTTGCAGAGTCCGTGGAAATGTGTGGCATACCTACCAGGATTACTGTTGATCGCAAATATAGTAAAAAGTAGTCCCTACCCTTTGCGGGGGCTGTGGCTATGAGTGGCATACTTGTGTAGGATGTTAGGTTGGTTTTAGGTCAGAAAACATCACTCCATGTGGTATGTGCTAGATTTGTGTGGATTTCATAGGTCTATCAGCACCCACGTGCCTGTTACCAATGCTATTTCTATGATAGATGCTCAGCATTACGTAACTCCTACATTATAGTGCAAAAACTACAAATGAATGTTATCGCTCGACGCCGAGTAGATTTGTCGAGGGAGATTACTTTTGATCTATTAGACCTACTTCCGGTTTGAGCATTCCTACAGATGGTGTTCAGGGAAGATATCTGAGCTTCTTGGACGAATGCCAAATATCTTAAATGTGTGATCGATAGAGTGGCATGTGATGAAATTAGAAAATGCAATTAATATAAGTTTTATGATACTATTGGTCGTTTTTGTTCCAATTAAGAGCGCCATTTAGACTCTCCATACATAATCTCTAACCTATGTTGACTATGATTTAAGTCCTAGGGCTCAAATGGGGTACTAGTATATATCTCTAAAACTGGTTCTTCACACGACCAAACGCTACTCCTGCAAAGCGGTTTGATTTAACCCATCTATTGCTTCAGTAGCTTTGAATAGTC
>OZ012691.1:40274369-40324513 GCA_963942565.1 Maea johnstoni | reverse complement strand
ATAATTAAGTAAAATCCAGTAAAGCCAAAATCTTTTTTTCAATTTAGTCTGCTGTTTTCAGTGTTATGTCTGATATTTTGCAAGTGTTTCTACTGCTGTAAATACGTTTACTGCTAATTTGAATAATTTAGGTTATTTTCAACATATTCTGCTTTTCGTTTAATACTTTTTTCTGCTATTCTACTGTGATACTATAGTATAGAGATGTTACTTCCGCAGAACCCTGCGTAGGAGGGTAAGCGGATATTTCAAGCAGCACCTACATACATACATACACACTTACACACACACACACACACACACATACATATATATATATATATATATATATATATATATATATATATATATATATATATATATATATATATATATATATATATAAAATATATATATATATATATATATATATATATATATATATATATATATATATATATATATATATATATATATATATATATATATATATATATATATATATATATATATATATATATATTGCTCTCCCACTGTGATATAAAGCCGTCACGCACGGGGATCCCTGCATGGGAGGGTAAGCGGATATTTCGAGCAGCACTGAGGCGTGCGATGAAAATTCCAGCTGCCGGAAAGTAAACAAATCCGCGCTCAATTACATAGTGCGGGTATGTGTACTATAACTCTCTTAAAACTCGCTCACAGATAGGCTATCTCTGACTGAACTGAACCATACAACCCCCTCCAATCACAGTGGTCACTGTTCCCATGCCCTAAACACAAAGTCCTTACTCATTCGTCTCCACAACTTCACAGGAAGCCTGACTAGTTCATTTTTATTCTACGAAAGAACATACGTGACACGCATCAATTTTCCTCTGACGTTTTCCGAAAAATGTCAGAAAAAATCATTTGAATTTGAAAAAAGTGTAAGAAATAGATTACCTTTTTCTGGCATTCATATTGGAAACAACATTGATTTATTTCTGCCTGCCCCGCTCACTGATAGGGTACCTCTGACTGAACTGAACCATACACACTCTCCAATCACGGTGGTCACTGTTCCCATGCCCAAAACACTGAAGGCCCTTTCCCACAACAGCGATCTTGTGTTGCGACCGTAGCGATCTGCAATCAGTTTGTAGATCGCTATTACATTGCAAAAATATGTAAAATATTAACCCAAATTAGTGTCAATAGCGATTTCGTTACGTTTAATAAACGAATAAGTTGCGCTGCGAAGGACTGAAATGCGAAGGACTAATGTAGAAATTTATTTTGCGAATTCACTGCCACGGTTAGGAAGTGATAAAGGTCATCACGAGTGAAAAACGATGACAACACTTATACCTAGCGTCAGGGACGATGGAGTTGCGACATCATCTCTATCCAGTCGCTAATCATTCGTAATTGTATTGTTATCGCATCGTTAACGCCGTTCCCAAACTCACTTGTGCGATTTTATAACGATCTTCAAGATGAGGTTACGACTTTTCTGGAAAACGACAGGATTTTTTTAAATTCCACTTTTTTCCA
This sequence comes from Maea johnstoni, assembly GCA_963942565.1. Taxonomy (NCBI): domain Eukaryota; kingdom Metazoa; phylum Annelida; class Polychaeta; order Spionida; family Magelonidae; genus Maea; species Maea johnstoni. Next base: position 40,322,998 of record OZ012691.1, on the reverse strand, counting down.
AAAACAGCAGAAATTGTTTTGAAGAGATCCATTGTTTTCCAAAAATAGCCGAAACATATTATTTTCTGTCGTTTTCCAGAAAAACAACGGATTTATTTTGCAGTTCACATCTGCACCATCGCAGAGGAAAGTGTACTTTGGAAACATTTGAAAGGGAAATTATAATTAATTTATATTTGTTTGTTTACACAACAAAGTTTCTTTAACTATTTTGCCAATTCACACTTTACTATCAACTTACTTTTAAATGTTTCTCCGCATCTTAACGACATTTTGATGAGAGCCTATGCATGGATAGGGTGATATGCTGTTACCTAAGTATGCCAAAGGGCAGAAAGATGGGTGTCTACATCCTACTTAGAGGGCCAAGGGCAAAGTGAGTGTTTCACATTTCAGAAAACATTCCCCAGGCACAACCAAGTGCTTCTCTTTAAACAGCTGTGGATTGAAATCAACTGAAAACCGGTTCATAAGTGATCTCTGTAAGCACTTTGTCTTTATAAAGATATCTAATAGATTTTTACCGACGTATGATATATCCTATCGGCTATTTAAGTCCTTAGATGTTACACTAAGGTATGCTGTTGGTATGATGTTGAAAAAGTTACGTTGCAGTAAATACAAATGATAATAGTACGATTTGAAGTCAAACGAAGTTCAACTGTGTCAGTATTAGAACACACACACACACATAATACATACATACGTACAAATATATATATATATATATATATATATATATATATATATATATATATATATATATATATATATATATATATATATATATATATATATATATACATTATATATATATATATAGATATATATATATATATATATATATATATATATATATATATATATATATATATATATATATATATATATATATATATATATATATATGTGTGTGTGTGTGTGTGTGTGACAATGATAAAGACATGAGGGAGGGTATATGTAATGATCGTAAAATGTGACTTCCGAAGTGCCGACGATATACAAGCAAAGGTATTATATGAGCTTTCTAAAGCTTCGACGAAAATCAAAAGAATTCATGTAAATAAACTAAGAAGATCTTGTTATTGTTATTCTTCCTGCACGGTATGTCAAAAAAAACATCTACATTCCATAAAAGCCACCTGGCGGCGCTTGAGGATATTATGCAATAAAACTACTTCCCCTCTGCATGATATCGATCATAAAGCAGTAAACATTAAGTGCATCAATTGTGCTTATTCAAGGAAGTGACTGTCCTAATCACAATATTAGTTTACTTATGTCATCATGTTTATCATCATGCGGTAGAAAAATGGCCCGTGAACTTACTGACACCTTTATGATGATCGATAGCTTCTCCATACATACCTTGTGTTTTATATTGATTTTCCTTCAATGCTATTCATGTATACAGCTAATTTTAGAAAAATAGCAGCGTATGGCTAGGTACAGCACACCATCGTTGCTATTGATACACTGTACAGTAGGTTTGCCAGGCAAGGTGGGGAGTAGCCTAGCTACTAGACGTTACTGTGTTTTACTATATATATATATATATATATATATATATATATATATATATATATATATATATATATATATATATATATATATATATATATATATATATATATATATATATAGAGAGAGAGAGAGAGAGAGAGAGAGAGAGAGAGAGAGAGAGAGAGAGAGAGAGAGAGAGAGAGAGAGAGAGAGAGAGAGAGAGAGAGAGAGAGAGAGAGAGAGAGAGTGGTGGTGGCATCATCATATCTAACTTAGCCTTGGAACCAGGATAGCTAAAGAAGGCAAGATGTATCTTAGGGCAAGTAATTTTAGGCAGAGAAAACCCATTTATAACCATCAACTAACGTACTATCATCTCAAACTTCCTGACATGACTCGAACGAATTCTAATTCGAGGCCTTTGCAGTGGTGAGGGGTAGCCAGCAGTCAACGCTCAATGTATTACGGCGACCAGCCATGGGGGCAAGCCCGGCCGAATGAAATGTGCCAAGGAATTCTTTATCGAGATTTTGGACGGAACCAAAATAACACAGTATAATATAGCTACTTTGACAAACCTCCAAATAGTACTCAATTTCATGTGTAACAAATAACAATTCCTGGCATTTACTCACAACGTATTCAAGTAAGAGCTCCAAAACGACCAATTAGCCCATTACTGCTTAAGAGATACTCTTGAAATTGCAGTCAGGATCTTTCATACTTTTGAACATAACTAGTTAATGAAGAATGATTGTACAAAGCATTTATAGAAGGTTTGTTTATATTACTCTAATGATTATTTCTTCATTCAATATGTCCCAAACTATACTCTAGCCTAAAAGATATCACCACAATTGTCAAGCTGCTTTTGGCTGCTGTGAATAATAATAGGTTAATCAACTCTTCCCAATAATGGCTTTTTATTGGTGCTTGGTTAATTAATTTTTCCCTCAGGCTGATAATTCAACCTTCACTCTGTTTACTTCCCTGTGGCTGAATTCTGATGATAACAGAAATATTTAAGATATAGATCACTGTATAAACTTTACATAGGAAAGTAAACGGATCTATGTCCGAAGTATACCAGCATTACACTAAACATAATACGTCGGAACCAAATGGTATTCGGTTGACTTGGGGTATTCAAATTGTAATATTTCTGGGATGACAAATCGTCTTACGACATGAAAAGGTATGGAATGGTATAGTGTTGACAGTTTATATATATATATATATATATATATATATATATATATATATATATATATATATATTATATATATATATATAATATATATATATATATATATATATATGCACATATTGCGCAATGCTATATGAGAGAATCTGCTATAATTTAAGCTCAAGTCAGTCAGGGTGCCGTGCTGATTCACTGTCTTTATTCAATCCCCAAATTAAAGAGATGTCTGTCGCTGACAAGCCACCAGTCTTTACACATAACAATGAGATTTGAAGCACAGCACTTGGCCAACCATTATTCTGCCGACTCCTTTGGACCAATCCTTTCATGCTCTGGGATTGGTTGGAGATTCTTCCCATGATCCTATCAGCACTTGTGACAAGTGGTCTACTAGTATTCCCAACCGTATAAAGATGAAGTATGCAGTAGAATTTCTAATTCATTGTCTGTCAAAAAGGGCTGCTATATGTAGCAATTGTCAGACATAGCATATTTCTAGAGAAATATTTTTTCATAATATGGTGAATAGTTTGTAAGTCTGTGTTATATTCAATGTATCTCTAAAATCCGTAGTATCAAACAATCCCTCAATTTTCAAATATCACTCTACTTGCACAGTTATGTTCGAAGTTGTCCAACTATATGTGCACTTTAGATGTAAATGGGTTGAACCCAAAGATATCATAGATATAGACGACATATTTAAAGGGGAACACTAGGTATACATGTAACTCATGCCTTGTTGCTAGGCTAGTGGTAGCCTCGATTACTAGGGTGTCATATCTTTACGCCCTTTTGTCTTCAAGCTTTTTTCTGTTACAACGTACCACGTGATCAAGGTGGCCAGAGTCGTCAAATTAGTTCACATTTTTCTCACTAGTTGAATAGAGGACCCGGTTTGAGTATGAATTTTCTAGAGATATGAGGACCAAGTGGTGCCATCTATCTGCCAATACTGGTACGACAACACACTATTTAGTCAAGTCAGAAGGGAATGTCAACTCTCCGCGGATTACGAGCCTAGAATAGAGGACTCAGTTTGAGTACGAACTTACTAGAGATATGGCCAGGTGGTGACACCTATCTGCCATTGCTGGTACTACAACACCTTGTTCAGACTAGGAGCCTTGGCTGGGTGAATAGAGGACTCAGTTTGAGTACGAACTAACTAGAGATAGGACCAAGTGGTGCCACCTATCTGCCATTGCTGGTACTACAACACCTTGTTCAGACTAGGAGCCTAGGCTAGGTGAATAGAGGACTCAGTTTGAGTATGAATTTACTAAAGATAGGACGAAGTGGTGCCATCTACCTGCCAATGCTGGTACTACAACACACTGTTTGGTCAAGCCAGAAGGGGGTGTCAACTGTTCAGGAACTAGTAGTCTAGGCTAGGTTAAAACATGACTCAGCTTGAGTACGAACTTACTAGAGATAGGACCAAGTGGTGCCACCTATCAACAATTTCTGGTACTACTCCACACTGTTTGTTTAATAACAACTTTTCAGGGACTAGGAGCCTTGGCTAGCCTTGTGACGATGAGTTGATTAAAAGGCTTTTCATGGCTCTGCTTCAATTGTCCCAGCGCGATAGGGACTACATCCAATCTGGTGAGTTAATGAATTACGTTGACCGCTAACCTTTCGATTGTTGATCTAAGTATCTAGTTCCCTGCGGTTGCCTGTTAACAGAATGTAATAGGAATCCGTCGTTATTTACCAGGCAAGCCTATCAGTGTTAGCACATGCCTTTACTAAGAGCAACGCGAGAGGGCCCATGATTTCATTACATCCAAACACACATAGGGACCCAGTTTTCACTCAACTCAGTTAAATCTCTTAAACCATTCACCTCCGCAGCGTCTCTCATAGGCATTGTATACATTCAAGCCTAGCTATTAGGCGTTACTGTGTTTTACCTTAGATGAATAGACACATGGATTCGTCGCCACAGGCTAATTGCCATAAGGCCCATTACAGAACCCCTTCTACACATAATCTCGCCGAATCTAGTCTAAGTGTGACGTCATTAGGAGACAAAGACCGGTGAGGGCTATCGTATCGTTTACATTACAGAGAAAGTTGCTCACCAACATGCACATAACGCACCACTGAGCGATCATGCTGCTTATATTCGATATTCGCGATGTTCTGCTGACGAAAATACCGTTGGAAAACATTTGAAAAGAAAGTGTAAACTAAGAAAACCTTTCCTTGTAATAAACCTCAGTTTAGTTCAAAATCAATTGATGCTCACAAGAATAAACTAAGCCAAATAGAGAATAATAGTATACCATATGTAGTCATTCCATGTTTTGGCTTCAAGAATTGTATCTTCCAACGCTGCCCATAGGATTGTTTTAGGTATCATTAACATTGATATAGTTCACACGAGGTAGCTAAAGCTTTTAAATAGTATGCTTTAAACACGAAAATGTGCAATACATACGGCAAGATCTTTTCCTAGGTAGTTGGATTAGGCATTTTAACTATCAATGGATGGCGTGATTGGTTGGATTAAAGTATGAACAAGTTCGTAATGATGTAGTATTGCCAGGAAATGGTCTCAAAAGTGTTCGATCGATCGTGTTTTGGACCGATCTAACACAAGGGCAAAAGTGAATAAAGAATTGAGTAATACAAAACTTCTACAATAAGCAAGACTTCTTCAAATACATCTTTGAAATATATGGGTACAAGGTAGCTCAGTTGGTTAGGTGTCGGACTAGTAATCAGAGGATCGCCGGTTTGTTTCTCGGCCACTCCGGGCACTTTGGTCGTTCTTGGGCAAAACAGTTTATTCCATATATTGCTTCAGTCTACCCAGCTGCAAAATGGGTACCTAGCATAAATAAGGTATTGCTTAGAGTGTGCGCGCTATATGCTGCCAGTTGCTCTGGAATATCCCCCGGGGGATTGAAATGGTTTCAGTGTGTACAGTGCCTGCTATGGGAGGAAGGTCGTGTGAGCGCTTCGGTGGATACAAGACTATAAACCGAATACCTTTAGCTTTATAGATCAATTTATAGGTATGTAAGGTATGAATCTGATGGACTCAAGAACTTGTGATACGTGTTTATAAGGGAACAACAACCATTGAGATATAGGTTTATGGTTATGCATACAGTGATAACACTACAATAAAGCTTATCATAATTGTTGGTAATAAGAGCGGATGAGACAATCTTATCTCAAGCTCTGTCTCAAGGTATTATTTAACACTGTTCTCCTACTTGAGCGGTACAATGGCCCACGACCTTTATCACCCGACCTCCTTGCCTAAATAAAGTGAGTTATTACGCCATGCAGAGGCACGATACCCTCAACACAGGGTCCGGATCCCGGGGGGGGGGGGGGGGGGGGGGCACTCAGGTACAGAGGGGGGCCGCACCTTCGTTACGTATTTCGCGGTAGAAGGGGTCTTTTTTTAAGACCTCCGCATGTCCACGATTTTGCAAAAGAAGGGTACTTTTTTGTACCCATGTACGAAGTATGGGGGTCAAAATCCCCTTACAATCCACGAAATATACGCGGCTCTCACGCCGAGTGACTCCCGAAGTAACCAGCGCTTTCGAGTTTGCTGACGCCACTTGCTGCCGCTAAACAAGCAGAGGATTATAAAATTTTAAGTTAAAATACGCGTTCCCGTTCATCCAATGTCAGTGTTTTTATAAAAGAAGGGTTGTTTATTTAGCGGAAAAAATCAGCGTTTTATTAAAATAAGGGTGCTTTTTTGGCCAGAAATCAGTGCTTTAGGGGTATTTCTTAATTTTGATAACGAACGTATGCACCCCCCTAAATACCCAAGTGCCCCCCCCCCCCCCCCCGGGGTCCGGATACGCCGTTTAACCCTTTAATCCCTACGCTGCTGGTGTCTAATTTGACGAATATAAAATGATGCAAAATATCTAAAAAAAAAAAAGAAGACTGAAACCCTGGCACATGGGTATTCATCTGAGAGTTCTCAACGAGAGCTGTCCAATGAATACCACATGATAAAGTTTAGATGTTTTTCAAAAATGCTGTGTCCCTGTACTTTGGACGAAAGTAGCTTCAGCACTGGAAACGTTAAGTGCCTTGCAGACATATATGCGTTTGTGGTAACATAAGCTAGTGTCATGCATGCTGTATATGCGTGCGAGACAAGCAAATTCATTTATTCAAAGAAAAGCTTGGCTCGTCAATCTAAAAGAACCTCTCTTTAAATTTAAAATGTACAGTATACACTGAGGCCTTTTCGTCAAATAGCTCATATATCGCTTGATACCAAACCTAAAGCCATGCATAAGATCCCATCAACAGTACTCTTATTTCTAACCTAGTAGTTCAAGAGCTAGGGCAGAGGATGACATGTTTGACATAGTATAAACAATAGGTGAGGATTCGCAGGTAGAGCTTCATCTCAATGCAAATACAGTCTAATCTCTGTAAACATACAATGGTCACGTACGACCTTAAATCAACTAGATGGGTTATTCTGTCACACACATACACACTCTCTCTCTCTGCATTATTGCAACTAGACTAGTTTCCTAGTCCCTAAAAAGTTGACATTCCCTTCTATGCTGACCAAGCAGTGTGGTGTAGTACCAGGTATGGTAGATAGATGGCACCACCTAATCCTCAGATCTCTATAGGTGTTATAATCAAACTGAATCCTGGTGAGATAAGTGTAAACTAAATGGACCACTATGGCCACCTAGAATATTTGGTGCTAACAGAAAATACATATAACCGCCTAGAAATCTAGGCTATATTCCAACGTATCAAAGCCCGCCTAGCGACTAGGCTACACTGAACGTGGGTACTGAGAAAACCTCTAGAGATAGGACCGTATGGTGCCATCTAAGGCATCTATGGGCCATTATTGGTACTACAGGAATGGAGAATTTTAGTATTTTAGGGACTTATTAGGAGCCTAGTTTAAACGTATGTGTTGGGGGGTGGGTGGGGTATCCGTTAAGGCTTTGGCGTCGGCGCAACTAAAAATATTGTATACGGAGGAAGCATGCCTCAACCAAGTAATGAATTACGATGCATTTTATCTTGGGGAACTTAGAGACCATTTTAGGCAGATTAAGTATTTCCATGCCGTTATATTTCCAAACGTTTAGTATCAAGGCTAATATTATAGTGATCGACTTACCTGTGAACGGCAGAAGATCAGCGAAAACATTTTTTTTCTGCCGTTCACACCTGCACCAGCGTATGTGAGCAATAGCTTTAAATGACTTCATTTTGTTTTCCCCAAGTAATTGGTTTGCTTCCTGGTGGCTGAAAGCCAAGTATTACATAACACCCGCAAATAGAACGGTTTCGCAAAAAAGTCTATATTTTGCTCACGTAAGTTCGTCTGCTTCCATCAGAAACAGCTGGGCCTTTCGTCTGCTCCAGATATTTTTTCTCCCGCGCATTTCTATTCCGGTACCATGCTCACCCATGCATGGCATATGAGACAAACTTCATTATTTCTTATATCTATTTAACCTTATTTAGTCCCTAAGATTACACTATTGATTACGGATGTAAATTAAAATATCACAATCCGGAGTCAAAAAATCCAGTCAGCCGCAATCTCGCCTAGTGATAGCTCGGGGTGAGAGTGAAAGTTTCCAGTGACTTGGTGTTAGACGGTAGTTTTCTCCGGGAACTCCGATTTCCGCAACTTACAACTAGTCACGACTTATGGCCGAAAAGGTGACGAACGAAGTTCTAAATTCTCGCCTTAGGAAAACGTGTTATGTTGAAAGTCACAGAGATGTCTGACATGATCTACTTAAATTAGACTAAACCACACGTGTAGCTCTTGCTGTAATGGGGGAGACATCGTGCCCCTCGGGGCAATAGTCAATACATTTGCACGTGGGATTTAAACATACGTGTAGAAGTGCACGTGGTCATGGCGTTTACCAGCAGTGTATGTATGTATGTATGTATGTATGTATGTTTATTGACTGCACATTTCGTACAAAATCATACGGGTACAAAATTATATAATATCAACAGAAAATAGAACAAATAAAAGACTAAATATGGGTCATATGACCCCAAACTCAAAATGAAACAAAACAAAACATACAGGAACCAAACAAAAAATAACGTCGAACTAGTAAAAGATTCTTAAAGAGATCATGAATTTTGAGATTCGTAAATTTCAAAAATACTGCTCTTTCTCCACGTTCAACTTATCTTACCTTATAATTTATGTTTTTCGACATAACAGTAGTAATGTATGTTATTGGTCGTAATGTGCCTGCGAAGAGCAGAATATCTCATTTACCTTAGTCTATAGATAAAGACGTTTGCCGATGCCGGATCCTATCACCCTTCCAATGCTGAGACTACTTCCGTTCAAAGAACAATGTAGATGTTTTTTAAAGCCCTTTAAACCCTGGCATGTTAGTATCTATTGGATAGCTCTCACTGACTACTCTCAGATGAGTACTCATGTGTCTAAGTTTCAATCATTTTTCAGGTGTCTTGTATCATTTCGTGTTGGCCAAATTAGCCACCAGCAGCATAAGGGTTAACCCCATCCAAAGCTGAGGCTAATTCCATCAAAAGTCAAGGTCGCAAAGCTTTTTGAAACCCCTTTAAACCCTGCCATGTTGGTATTCATAGGATAGCTCTCGCTCAGTACTCTCAGATGAGTACCCATGTGCCAGTGTTTCAGTCATTTTTCAGGTGTTTTGTATCATTACGTTTCGGCCAAATTAGCCACCAGCAGCATAATGGTAAGACTAGGTTCCCAGTCCCTTAGATATTGACATCCCCCCCTGCACTGACCAAGCAGTGTGGTGTAGTACCAGGTATGGTAGATACATGGTACCACCTGATCCTCTGATCCCTATAGGATTTAGTCATACTCAAAGTGAATCCTGGTGAGTAAGTGTAAACTAAATTGACCACTATGGCCACCTAGAGTATTTGGTGCCTGGTAACAGAAAAAAACATAGCAGAAAAATACATATGACAGCCTAGAAATCTAGGCTACATAATGGTTAAAACTAAGCGGGACTGGCCCACTAGTCTATCCAAGACTATGGCCACACTACAGTCGTTCTGCGGTTTCTGCGGTTATGTGATAATGTGTGGATGCAACCTGTTGAGTGCACTGCAGTATGCAGTATTACCCTATGTTAGATATGCAACCTTCCATCGATCCCACACGCACACAGTTATGTATATATGCATAGGTATGTATAAAACAGTGTTCTTTATAGTAGCTGTTGGAGAGTGCAGAGTGGGCTTGCTATTCAAATAAACTGGCGCGCGTGTAAACACAATGCAGGCAAGAGTGTGCACCGAGCGTACTGCAGTCTTCATCAATATCATGCCGCAGTCAATATTCACCACATCGTGCACCGCGCCTGCTGCAGTTTGTGGATTATTATCATTATTATTGTTGTTGTTGTTATCATTATTATTATTATTACAATTATTGTTATTATTATTATTATTATTATTATCATAGTTGTTGTTTTGTTTTTATTATTATCATTAGCCTTAATTTATTGGTCTTTGTTATTATTTGTTTTCGTTCCAAATACTATGATCCTTTTTGTTATTTTTGTTATCATAATAACTGTTATTATTATTATTATCATCATTATTATTATTATCGTCAATAATACTATTATTATTATCATTTCTATTATTATCGATCAATTAATTGATTTTTTCATCATTATTTATTGGTTTTGGTTAATATTTCTATTGTTCCAAATAGCGGAGTTTATATCACAAAAAGAAAGAAACCCAGGAAAATTGCCCTCTTTGTTTGAACAGTTTTTACTGAGGTTCACTTCCAAAGAGACCATAGCCAGCACGTCACTTCGCTGCAATCTATATAGCGACCAGGTCAACCCAAAATTGATGATCTAGGGATACTCGAAACAAGCCTCGCCTTTTAAAAAACAATATTTTACCAGATTGTTTTTCTTATATGATATTTCACATTTTCTTTGACAATCTCTTTGGCATGCCAGGGGGCTGCCCTCATAGCCGAGTGATCTAATGCATTGCCGCTGATTGCTCGTTGTCTCTCATCACTGCCCGGGCGCGAATCCAGCTTAAGTCATGTAAGAAAGTTGCTTATTTCCAAACCTATCTTTATCATATTTGCATTTGATTTATATTTTGTACCGTGTGTGGTTTTATAATTATCAATCATAGTCAATACGTATACGATACGATAAACGCTATTGACCTTGGCTCAGTCGGTGGTCCTCACCAGGTACTCAGCTTTCCTGCACTGCACACATTTATATAGCGACCAGGCCAACTCCCTAGGGTCCAACGTAGACTCGATCCCCGCTTCCTACCGCTACCTCAAACATCGCGTGTGCCAAAAGCACAACATCCGCAGCCAATGCTTGCCGCCGAAACGGGAGGATTGGCCAGGGGCAATTCTCGCCTCATTTGAAACGGTCAATAACGGTACTTTCCTACTTGGCAAAGCACTGGTTAGTTCTGAGACGCTATTATCAAAGAAAATGATGTTGGAGGGCATTACACGGTAGATCGGATCTCAAATTGGTTTCACTCCAGTCACGAAGTCTGTCCAAACACTTGCGAAGAGCGCATGCCTGTAGCTTATTTGTGTTTCTTTTATAATCCAAACCCTTTATAGCGCAAGCTTCATATTTGCTTAGACGTATAAAAGAATGGATATGTAGCGACAGACCAATTACTATCTGCGCTACAATTAAGGCCTGGATACGCCAGGGGTTTCAAATCTGGCCTCGATGTGACGTCACTAGGAGAAAGCTGCGCTGCAACATGCACAGAACACGACTTTTGGGCTATTCGCCGCAGCCAGCTTGTTCAGGTTGACCGGCTGGTTTCGTATCCACTTGTTTTATTCATCTAAGATATTTATTTACAGCGCCTGGCTGCAGGAATATTTTGGTAACCATGGACTGGAGCAACAGGAAAATGTCAGAATTGTACCTTGTTATTTCAATTTGAAGAACTGTAGTTTGAGAAAGGATATGCCCAACGAAAGATGCAAAATTGATTTTTTTTGCCTGTCACGCATGCTCCTTCGTAGTCTCCAGCTCGACGAAATACGTAAATCCTTCTTATATATTTCGAAATGTATATTTTCGTCTCCAGGTAATAGTTCATAAATATTAACATAGATGTCGCTCTAATAGTTTTGCGAGCAATTACTTAAATCTTACTGCACTGGGATGTTGATGTGTTTAGCATAACTTTTACTGCCATATAGAGATTAAATCAAAACTAGCCAGGTTTTTATAATGCAGGAAATCAAAGTGCCATGGAAAAACCCACCCCCTTTCCCCAAGTCACTAGCAATATTCTCAATACCTTGAGGCTGATTCGATCGCGACCAGTGGTGAGAGACAGCGAGCATTCAGTTGCGAAACCCTAGCCAACCTGGCTTTTGGGGCAGGCCCCGTAGCACCGTGAGCAATGATAGTTATTTACTCCAAGGACACTACAGAGAAAAATAAATCATAAATCAATGCTTTGCCTATGTCTTGGCTTCCGTGTCCTCGTGTCATGAACGAGTCAGTATAAAGCATTAACAGATAATGACCTCTTGTTCTCAAACATATCATGACCGGGCAGAGCCGCAGCCAGGTCCCAAGACGTGGCACGGAAATTGAGTTACATGGTTAACCCTTTCGCGCTTGGTGCTGAACCTCCCGATGAAATATCGTCTGCTTGTACGAATCTTTTGAGTATATCTTGCGTTCTATGCATATTTTTGCAATGTTTTTCAGGGGGCTTGGTTGAATTATGTCTTATCAACAAATACACTTTAATTATTCTCCAAAAAGGTGCTTTTGTCACAGAGAAATTGCCGAATGTGTGTTGCCTTTTTTGCTGATACAGGCATGAATGAGATCAGTGTGAAATCAGTGTCTGTAGGAACAAGCGTTGCTGTCTGTCTACGCCGTCTTCTGAATGGCTATTCAGTAAGCCTTTGGCTGATTTCTCGTTGATGATTTAACTCCATTAGGGGTTCCTTCATTAACTGTTGTCTGGATCTATAATATGTTTATAACTTTAGAAGTCAGAATATTTAAAAAATAATTAATTTTGGCCTATCAAAAATCCTTGTTCAAAAGCCATTTAAACATCCCAAAACAAATGCGTCATTTTCGAAGTTATTTTCGAAAGTGTAATAGGTCCAGACGATAACCGTCCGGTTCATTTCCAGGCATGACCGGATTAACATCTTTGCTTCGATTCCCCCTGAAAGGTGGTGTCCGGTTAATGTGACATTTCTAAGATTGTTTTCAGATAGAAGACTTTGGAAAGAGTTATATGCTTGAGTCTAATATGCATTCCTCCCACAAATATGATCCAAATAGGATTCACTTAATATATATATATATATATATATATATATATATATATATATATATATATATATATATATATATATATATATATATATATATATATATATATATATATATATATATATATAACCGACATGGCAAGGAATCCTTTGATCTGCTATAGCAGTGAGGAAGGGGTTAAAATCCATATGTCTTAAACAGACAGCTGCGCACCATGAGATAGGTATAGATTTTATAAGTACAATAAGGTTATTTTCCTCCTCCACTGGTGAGGGCTAACCTTGCTTCAAGCTATGACATTGAAAACGAACCATATTGGCAGCACATACTGTTTACATGAGTGGCAACCACACAACTAGTGGAAGTAGGGGCGATGGTGGTAGTAGTAGTAGTAGTAGTAGTAGTAGTAGTAGTAGTAGTAGTAGTAGTAGTAGTAATACTAGTAGAAGTAGTAATAGCAGCAGCAGCTATAGTAGTAGTAGTAGTAGTAGTAGTAGTAGTAGTAGTAGTAGTAATACTAGTAGAAGTAGTAATAGCAGCAGCAGCTATAGTAGTAGTAGTAGTAGTAGTAGTAGTAGTAGTAGTAGTAGTAGTGGTACTAGTAGTACCACCAGCGCCACTTTAACTACCTTCACTTCTACTATAACCTAGCTACTAAGCTTTACTGTTTTACTTTTGTATAGATCAATGTATGCCTGTACCTAACTTACATAGGGATGTGTGGCTTAGTGTTGGACATTTATTTCACACAATTGCCACACGAGGGGGTCGTAATGGTAGTAAATCCATATTCCCAACTACCCTCCTAGTATAGCGCAGTGGCACCTATACACACGGGATGACATTCAAATACTGCCTAGGAGGCAGGCTACTGCTACTACTGCTGTTGTTGCTGCCACTCTTACTAATCCTCCTCCTCCTCTTACTACTACTACTACTACTACTACTACTACTACTACTACTACTATTACTACTACTTCTACTACTACTGTTGGCTCTGTTGCTCCAACAAACACTACTAGTCTACTACTACTACTACTACTACTACTACTACTACTACTACTCGGCCTCTTGCTTTGAGTGACTGGCTTGGATGCATATAGACGCCGCGAAAACATGTAAACCATACAACTCCTGCTACCTTCCCATTGCCACCTACTGGGAAAGAGGTGATCATAACACAACTTAGACGTGCAAGCTGAATTCGCCTGCCGTTGAACAACCCTTGCACGCGGATGACGTAGATGTCACCAAACGACACTTACCTTGACGTCACGTCAGGTATATCCAGTAGACCACCGACTAATCCCCTGTGTTAGATTATCCTTTGGTCACCTGCTTGTAATACTATTACGGCGACGTTGCATGGGGCGGCTAACCACAACGCAGCGGTGGTGTGTATGTATGTACGGTACGATAGCTACTGCGTCATAAGGTATATAGATCCCACTACGACGGCGGCGGAGCTGAGTGGGTGTGCGAGTATTTGTGCACTATGAGCTGAGCTAGGCGGGAGAGGCTTGGGCAGACGAACTACTGGTGTGATGGCGCGCCAAGGGCCGCATGCGCCAAGGTGACATAATTCGACCGGCTCTGCGCAAGTACTAATAAGACTCTTCGCGAAAACGACGGTTGTTATGGCAACGTGCCAACTGTAAACACGAGCACGTGTCTGCGGGTTGTTTTGGTTTAGTTGTGCACCCTTCGCACGCGACGCACTGTGCAGATGTAGACACAGTCTATTAGGGACACGTGCGATGTACTTCAACGGTACTTGTAAATAAAATGTAACCCAACCCCCCTTAGTTAACCAACCTCCCTCTCTCAACAGTCGCGTGAGGCCCACCGCTTTTCACTGGGTAAACTGACCCCCCTCCCCCCTTCATACCCCCTACCCCCCCCCCCCCCCCTCCCCCCCTGCTCGCTGTCTCTCCATTGTACGAGCTTGTATACGACTGGAGGTTTGTGATTGTTCCCAGTGTCTTGAGGTTAGCCGGTAGTTTTGGTCGGATACTCAGGTCTCCTCTATCCTAGACTTGCTACAAGTCTGTGTTATCTGTCTCTTTCCTAAGGCTAACTGATCTACCCTGAGTTGATTTCAGCCCGTGTTTTTTAGTTCTGTGTTTATCCTCAAGGGGACCCACTAGAGTTGTATTCAAAGTGCAAACCTGGAGAACTGTGCTGCCATCTATAGTTTGATAGAGATATCAAACCCACTTCCCATATAGTATACATAGTGGTGTGGCATTATACCTAATAGGCTACCTCTATCATTAGCACGTAGCTACAGAACCGACATTTAATTCCTGTACTAAATGCGTGGGTTACCTGGGCATAATACACGACCGCACGCCAGATTGCTGCCAGTTTCCTGCGCAAGGATGCATGGGTGAGCTCGGAACTGAAAGTAACTTTGATTCGCAAGCTACGTGGGTCATTGATGTGTTTGAATTATTTCTTATTTCTTAATTTTTGACATATTATCCATTGGTGTTTGTACAACCAGGCACTGTAAGACGTCCGGTCGACTGGTGCATGCATTATGTATCTGAACTGTAGCCATGATTAAGCATAAATATGCCACACAACACGACATATCTATATGAAGATGAGTGCAACCCACTTATAAGGCTTAGGCCATGGTCGAACACCGAATTGTGCACCAACTATCAAAACGTATATAAAAACGATAACAGTATTAAAGTTGGTGATCACGAGTTCATCGCTAGGCATATACTGATTATGCTTTCTTCAATAGCGTTTATACCTTTTCAATAAATGAATATTCTATTCGTCCAACGTATCAGCATAAGCATTGGTGGGCCACGCAGTTATTTGTGTATACTTGTATAACGACCAATATCAACATCTACTGCAATTATTATGTGTGTGTGTGTGTGTGTGTGTGTGTGTGTGTGTGTGTGCGCGTGGGAGGGGAGGGGGGGGGGGGGGGTGATCTACGAACATGGCAAATTTCTCGATTGACCTTTGCCATCAAGGCTTTCCTCATAAGTTAATCGAAAATGTGCACATGTGTATATAGTGTGTGCATTCTTTATTCTTTAAGCTAAACTGGATTTTACTCAGACTTAAGATATCCTCTCTAACTGTTCCCCATGTTTGCTCTCTATCTAAGGAAATCTCGCCATACAATTGGGAGCTACAGCTGATGTGAAGCCAACTTGAATTGAATTACCTTCTAGACCGTTATTTGGAATATCGGATGCATTCTTGTTTAGTTTGTAAACAGAAGAGAGTCATCATCAAATCAATACCATAGAGCTAGACACAGGGGTAAAATCACATTAGGCCGAGTGCGCAGTGTGACGGTTGACGCATGCAGTGTAATTAGTGCTGCATCCAGGTCATGAGGGACCGACCTGAAGATAAGAGAGCATGCTTGTTGCCTGCAAGCAGGGTATATCAGTTGATCCCCTGCTGTGACCCGCAACCAAGGTCACGTGCGAGATTTGCCCGCGTCCAGTCCACTGGGATATCCGTCGAAGTTAATACCAACTTAAGTCTCATACCAAAAAGCACCCCTGTGATACAAATATCTTTGTTATATATGTGATATATTTTTCAATTTATATGTACTATGTATATTTATTGCTTAAAAGAAAAAAGAAATTATTTTTTTTCATATACAACTATTTGTTAACACTGTTTTGCATGTTTAAGGAGCAATAAAATTATAAAAAAAACTTAAAGGGCAAATGCACCATCATGATGATTTAGGTTCAAAATGTGCCTATACGTGTCACCTTTCAAATAAGACCACCCGCAAGTCTGTCCTCCTCAGCACTCCTCAGATATGGCTTATGAAAATTAGTAAAAAAGAGGCCTGAGTCTGGGCATGGAGGCTGACATTATCAGAAGTGGTGCTAATGAAGTGACTGCCAGCCCTGCTTCTGATTGGTTGAGAGATATCAGTGGCAGTCATTTCCAGGTGACACGTATAGGCACATTTTGAACCTAAATCATCATGATGGTGCATTTGCCCTTTAAGTCTCATACTATGATAAAGCCCCACTTTATCAGAATCTGGTCAAAGGATCATTACAATGTATCTCAAGACCCTTAATGGTCCAGGGCACTCTAATAAGTGTCACATGGCTCTAAATGATACATTTTTATCTTAAGGATATTGACTTATACACTGATTGGTGAGTGGCTGATTCAACGTTATAGCGATTCTTAAGACGTTCTACAGGGTAAAGGGTAATAAAACAAAAAAAGTGATAGAAAGATAATTACATCATATGGCGCTCGAATCGAGTAAATCAACGGTCTAATCTAAAAACTTACCGAGATCGAAATTCGGAAAAAGGGTCACTCATCATGTTTTAAATTACCCACTTAACAAAAAACAGTAATCCAAACCATTAAATTCATTAAACTGTAAATTGCGCATCGATTTCGACCTTCGTAAAATTTCTAAACATGGCATTATCACGAATCTCGATTAAAGAATATTAGTCCAAGCACATATTAGATTTATATTACATCTTTAAATAAATCTATTTTTTCTATAATAACTGTCCAGTTTATATGCTTTGCAATGCGATTGATATAACTTCTAGCTCAAAGACGTAAACTGTATTTAAAAAAGACCTCCACGTACCTTAGTCCTTACCCTTTAAATGCCATACCTTCTCTCAGATGAGCAGCGGGGTTAGTTGTTTTTCTATCCGCCAGAGGGGGCAGTTCTGCAGCGCATTTTTCTAATTTCCTTTTTCGCAATCTTCAACAAAACGAACAACTTCGATAGCTGGTGCGAGGCTCCAAAAGTAGAACCAGAGAATACATTTCTTATGTAGTTATCTATGTCTCTGTTAGTGCATACCTTTGCAATGGCGCAGAGGATTGGGTTGAGTGTATGTAGTATGATTAACACGTAGGTGCTGCCATCTATTGCCAGTAAATGAATTGAAACTATTCGTCCGAACCCACTGGTGTGCGAAGACCACTTCTAATGATAAGGAGATATTTAAAGGCTTAAGCACAAAATGTCGAATTGAGTGAGGTCAGAGTACATGTACCTCACTGCATAGAATCCGGAAGATGGATGTCAATTTGATTTGGTAGTCTCAGATAGGATTCGAACTCATTCAAGATCTTAAAATCAGAAATGTCCTTATGACAATTACGAGAACCGCATGTAGTGATGAAGCAACCCTCCGTAATTAACACGAGGATTTTTAAAAGTGAATTTAACCCTTCAAATACTGAGGCTACTTTCATCTTTTAGAACACTGCCACAAATATTTCTTAGAAAAACACCCAAACCCTGTCATGTTGGTATTTATCGGATAGCTCTTGCTGAGCACTTTCAGATGAGTACCCATGTGCCAGAGTTTCAGTAATTTTTGTTTTTTTGCATCAATTTGTATTGGCCAAATTAGCAACAGCAGCATAAGGTTTAAGATCTTTGTAGATATTCAGAACTTTTTATATCATTTTAATGGCCAATTTGGATTTATTTCCCCAGTGGACATAGAGGGCAATGTATTGTCGGAAGTGATCGCATACCATAGTCTTGAACTTTATGAGATAACATGAAACAGAATTTCCCCTTAAAAATCTTAAGATTGGAGAAAAGTCGTTTCTCTCTACATGTATTTTTGTACATTTTACTTAACCAATTTATGCTCGTAGCTGCCGAAAGTAGTCTGGTAATTTTGATAAAATATTGCAGGTAAAAGCATAATTGGGAAAATATTTGATCTAGAAATGTTATTTAAAACATAACCAACAATTCTCTTTAAAATATTTCCAAAGTTATATTTCCATTCTATTTCCATATAATACACACTTTTCTGCCCCGTGGGATCTAATTGGATTGAGTCTTTATGATTGATAGCTTAAAGAGTGTATTTCCTTTCATATAAACTGGCATGTATTTCAGGGTTTAGTGCCCCTTTAAATTAAACGAATAAAGAAAGAAATGCAAATGCTGTGTGCGTGTGTGTAGCATACTGGTATATTTTCGGTGCTCACTTACTCAGGTTAATGAACAACTTCAAAATATATTTTTTATATAACAGGTTGTTTCAAAATAAACTATAAATTCTTAAGAGGTTTTACAATCGGTAAAACAGACCAATCTCATATAAATATGATAAAATGCTGTCCGGAGGAACCTTTTCAAAGAGTTCCTTAAAGCTATTTACACTAAACTGTCTATTTCTAGCTTCAATAAAATCAACACAATCAAATAAAAAATATGCTTGACAGTCAAATGACAGTAGCACGCTACACATTGGGGAGGATCTTCCCCTTTCAAAAGGAAGCAATGAGTCAAATGAGTGTGACCAATACGAATTCTTGTTAAAACACTCTCCTCACGCCTAATGATTCGAGAACCTCTAGGCCAAAGACCCAACTGTGGATGAATCTCATGTAGCTTGTTGTCTACTGCCTCATCCCACTGAGACTGCCATTTGCGTTTAAAAAGTACATTGATGTGTTTTTTAAAATCACCATAAGGAATGGGAACATTTGTGACTCTCCTCAAAAGACCAGCTTTGGCAGCAGCATCTGCCTTTTCATTACCACTAATGCCAACATGACTGGGAACTCAGTAAAATAATGTTCTTTTCCCTTGGTACTGAACTAGCCGATGGAGGCATTCCAGTATGTAGAGAACAAGAGAATACTTCCAGTCTTGGCCCAAAATGGCCTGAAGAGTAGACTTTGAATCTGAGGAATGATTGAGTGAATGATTGCTTAAAGGCACATCGGCAATCGCACATCCCAATGCATACTTTCATTCATCTTTACATGCTATTGAGTCTCAGTATTCCAGGCCTACTCCCGTTACTGACAAACTCACTCCTTGTTCATTTCATTATTTTGATGATTGAACGAATGAATGAATGATTGCTTAAAGGCAAATTGGCACACAAAGGTCATTTAGTACTATAAAATTTGTGCAAAACAATGGTCCTTTGTTATTGTTGAAAACAATAACAACTTCAAAATATAATTTCCCTATAACAGGTTGATTCAAAAGAAACTATAAATTCTTAAAAGGTTTTACAATCGGTAAAACAGCGCAATCTCATTTAAATAAGATAAAATGCTGTCTGGAGGAACCTTTTCAAAGAGTTCCTTAAAGCTATTTACACTAAAATGTCTATTTCTGGATTCTATAAAATCAACACACTCATATAAAATATGCTTGACAGTCAATTGCCAATCACACGCTTTATATTGTGGCCGATCTTCCCCTTTCAAAAGGAAGCAGTGAGTCAAATGAGTGTGACCAATTCGAACTCTTGCCAAAACACTCCTCACGCCTAATGATTCTAGAACCTCCAGGCCAAAGACCCAGCTGAGGATGAATCTCATGTAGTTTGTTGTTTGCTACCTCATCCCACTGAGACTACCATTTGCGTTTTAAAATGACATTGATGTGTTTTTTAAAATCACCATAAGGAATGGGAACGTTTGTGACTCTTTTCGAAAGACCAGCTTTGGCAGCAGCGTCTGCCTTTTCATTTCCTATGATGCCAACAAGACTCGGAATCCAATAAAATAATATTCTCTTTTCTCTTGGTACTGTACTAGCCAGCTGAGGCGTTCCAGTATGTAGAGGACAAGAGGATGTGTCCAGTCTTGGCCCGAAATGGCTTGAAGAGCAGACTTTGAATCGGAGAAAATGATAAAATTACTTTCGTCATCATCTGTCGTCTCCACCCTATCAAGAGCAAGGTACAGAGCGTGCAACTCTGCAGAGAATATAGAAGACTTGTCTGGAAGACGTTCAATGGAAGAATAATTATCAATGACTGCCACTGCTGCAGCTTTATCATCTTAAATAGAGCCAACATAAATCATAGTCTCGAAAGACATCCTTCACCTCATTATGTAAAGTTATGTTCTTCGAAGGATCCATTTGATCCTTCTTGGCATATGAAAGAGTGAGGTTGACCATAGCAGTTGGATATGTCCATGGAGGAGTTTCAGGAAATTCAAACAATGCGATGGTGTCAGGATCAAAATCCAATTCTTCCAATGACTCCATAATACGAATACCAAAAGTTGGAATGACTCTTGGTTTTCTACCAAATAGGTCCACATATCAAGGGTTAAAATTAGTATCATAAACAGGGTTATTTGGGTTGGCAGCTATTTAAGTTGCAAATTGAAGAGCAAGCTTTTCTCCTCTGAGGTGAAGAGAAAGCTCAATCGCCTCAACACAAAGACTAAAATTAACCGAGTGGTAATACTGGAAGGGGAACACAAATTCGCGAAACATCAAGTGACCGAGTGCCAGGGAACAGTAGACAAATTAGAGGAATTATAAATGTCAATGGAGGTGGACAAACTGGAATTTGAGACCCATTTGTCGCTGGCTAATTTGGCCAACGCTAAATGATGCCAAACACAAGGGTGCTCAGTGAGAGCTATCCAATAATTACCAACATGACATTGTTTAGATGGTTTTCAGAAAACTTTGCATTCTTGTGCTTTGATTAAAAGTATCCTCAACATTGGAAGGGTTTACTGAAACGCAATTTTGTGACAATGGTCAATCACTTACACTTTAGTCTTTGTAATTCTTTTTCTTTTCATAGAGGGTTCTCCACCCCCTTTTTCTTAAAGGTTGGCTCAAACATAACTGGATAGCTTTTCTGGATAGCTTTTCTGTATATATGCTAATTTTTAAAAATGATTACTTTCACTTGAACACAGCCAATGGATTAATAGCCAGCTTGCAAAATACAGTAAGTCTCTCTCTCTTTCTTCTTCTCCCTGTATATATGTTGTGGTAGAAACTGCGATCCAGTTCCAGTAGAATCAGCGATCCTATCAGTAGAGATCGCAGTTTCTACCAAGAGAAACTGCGATCGCCTGAATGCTATCCACTACCCCAACATGCCACTTAAATTGCTACTTGTCCAAACATGTAGATGCGTGGTGAACAATTACACAAAAAGATGAGGCGATAGCCAAGCTTAAGGCCGAGATGAGAAAAAAAAGATGATATTATCTGCAAGATTTGGGCCAAGGATGAGGCAGCTGCTAACATTGAAGACCAATTCAGAACTAAATATGACCGAGTGGTAATACTGGAAGTGGAACTCATATTTGTGAAACATCAAACAACCGAATGCGGGGTTCTGATGAAGATGGCTCGGAACTGCGTGAGCTGCAGGACCAGCTAACACTTAAATACCACAAAGTGCTTACACTGGAAGGTGAACTTGATTTTGCAAAACGTCAGGTGACCACCTGCCAGGGAACAATTATACAAAAAGATGAGGCGATAGCCAAGCTTAAGGCCGAGATGAGATAAAAAGATGATATCATCTGCAAGCTTTGGGCCAAGGATGAGGCAGCTGCTAAAGACAGGGATAAAATTAGATCACTCGAAGACCAATTAACAACTGAATATGACCGAGTGGTAATACTGGAAGCGAAACTTTTATTAGCGAAACATTAAGTGACCGAGTGCCAGGGAACAGTAGACAAATTAGAGGAATTAAAAATGTCAATGGAGAATGACGAACTGGAATTTGAGAGGGATTTCATTGCTCATGAGTATGAAGAGGAAACCGCTCAACTGAACCGTATCCAAAATAAGCTAGTCATCCTTTCAGGACATCATATACTCACAAGCCACAGGCATACACCTACATCATCGATCTTGTCAACAATAGCTGAAAAACAACCAAGCGCTATACCAATGCGCCAGCACCCAAAGGTTGGCCGCCAGGTGTACAGTTCTTGGCACCGTCGAAAATGAGTGCCGGGAAGGATGATGACCCCCAGTAAAAAGGAAACGAACGAGGGAGAATGAAATGAAAAAGCTCTGAGAACGACTCCACGACTTGACGAGGAGGATAAAAGGATAACTAAGCTAGAACATGCACTACATGAAAATGATGAGAGGGGTTGTAACGTAGATGGCTCGGAACTGAGTGAGCTGCAGGACCAGTTAACGTTTAAATACCATAAAGTGCTTACACCGGAAGGTGAATTCGATTTTGCAAAACATCAGGTGACCACCTGCCAGGGAACAATTACACAAAAATATGAGAAGATAGCCAAGCTTAAGGCCGAGATGAGATAAAAAGATGATATCATCTGCAAGCTTTGGGCCAAGGATGAGGCAGCTGCTAAAGACAGGGATAAAATTAGATCACTCGAAGACCTGACCGAGTGGTAATACTGGAAGCGGAACTCAAATTTGCAAAACAGTGGTTGAATGCAAGGGAAGTGTAGACAGATTAGGATTATTAATGTCAATGGAGGCGGAAAAATAATCACTTGAAGACCAATTTATGATTAATGACTGAATGAATGGATGATTGCTTATCACAAAATGATGAACAACTTCAAAACATAATTTCCATAAACCAGGTTGTTTCAAAAGAAACTATAAATTCTTTAAAGGTTTTACAATTGGTAAAACAGACTAATCTCATGTTAATGTGAGAATTTAAAACAATTATTGTCAGCACAATCTTCAATTCTATTTAAATGGAGTTGGAGCTGCCTTTTATTGGCCTGCATGTGTTTCGAACGATAGTCATTCAAAAATAGAGACTTGGCAACACCATTCCATATACATCTGGTGATGCTGTTGATTTTGACAATAAAAAGGGTGACAGATAAAATGCTTCCCTGGGAAACTCCCATTTCTTGATAATAAGAGTCAGAGAGGGATGTCCGTACTCTGATTTGAAATTTCCTCTCAGATAAAAAGTTTTGGATAAAAAGGGTGAACGTCCCCTGAGGTCCATATCATGTAAACCTTTCATAATTCCATATTTCCAAGTTTCAACGTCAAAAAAGATAGACACCACATGTTCCCTATTTAAAAATCCCTCTCATACAAAAGTTTCAGATCGCACAGGATGATCCATTGTGCTTCATGTTTTCCAGAAGCCACTTTGGGCTTCCGTAATGAGTGAAGAAGATTCAAGATACCATACAAGACGATCATTGATCATTCGTTCCATGGTCTTACATACACAACTGGTCAAAGCTAATGGGCGGTAATTATATGGATCTTTGTAGTCTTTTCCTGGCTTGGCAATGGGTACATAGATAAAAGTTGTCCCAAACGTTGCCTGCTTAAATGACAAAAACCCTTACTTGATTTCATTAAAAAAATCAAGTTTGTATAGCTATTATGAATTAGAATTGAAACTACCATCATCATATTACAATTGGTAGGTATTTCCACGATCAGATCACATATTATTCTTTAACTGTCCCCTTAAGCTGAAAAATTATAACAAGTACATATCAACCATGTACAGACCAGTATAAAAATCACGCATGGGTTCCCCCAAAGAAATCAATAAAAGGAAATAAACTCATTTTGTCTGTACCGTATGAGCTCCGTTATTTTACAATCCCTCTGCAGATGAAAGGTGTATATGGAAATGTAATTCATATACTTGTGGTTTTCGAACATGAACTTAGTCCAAGTGTAAAATGAAATGATTGCACCCAAAGTATGGTTATTGTATTTAAAATTATTATTATCAGCCCATTTTACAACTCAATTTAAATAGGAGTACGAGTTGCCTTTTTATGGGCAGCTTGTGTTTGGACCAGTGTAAGATCCTTCATCATCTATGAATAGAGAATCGTCATCACCATTTGTTGTACAGCTGGTGATGCTGTTGATCTAAATCCTTAAATCTGACCTCAAAATTAGCAAAGATATATGTAAGCCCTCTATGTCACCTTTCTTAGGAAACTTTCATTACAATAGGTTTCTAAAAATTTCCATATGTGTCATATGCTTCCCCTCTGTCGAATATGCATTTGCATATCAATTACACCCCAGCCTTTCTGAATAGCTTAAATGAGGCCAGTTATCCATGTCACATAAATCTATAAAAACATATTTCAGATTGGTGTCATATGCGTTCTCTAAGTCCCAAAAGCATTTGCATATCAATTACACCAGTCTTTATGGTTAGCTTCAATGAGGCCAGATGTCCAAGTCATATACATCTATCAAAACATATCTCCTAGTAGTGTCATATGCTTCCTCTAAGTCAAGACATCACATGCTCTCCATTTAAAAATACATCTCTTAAGGTGATGGGTACCATTGCAAGCCAGTTAAAAGCCCTGTCCCAAAACACACCTCAAAGCAGCATAATCCTCTAACTAGGTGTATCTCCAGGTTCGTGAGTGTTATCAGGTAGAGAATATCATCGCCACCTGTCACTATTCAATCCATATTCTGTTTTATTTCAAAATTTACAACTTTTTTTTCAAATGACATATTCTCATTCATTACGCAGGTGACGGTTACTGCAGGTTCAGAGTTACTTTAGGGATATCATTGACTATGCCCAATAAAAAGTATTTTTTTGATTTTTTACTGCTGAAGATTTTTACAGACCATCCACACCAACTGCACTTGGTGACCAGCTCACGTGCTCATAGCTAGCACCTATTTATAGCATCCTGACCACAAGCCATTGTCTTGAGATCGTCGATGTGTATCTTTGAGCAACTCTCTTTTGTTTCGAGTGCTCAGGAGTGATCAGCGAGGTATGTCCACTACTATCAAAGGGGTTCCCATGCCTCCACACACGAGATTTCTCACTAGAATTTTCAATGTTATGGCCTGTAAAAATCTTCAGGAGTAAAAAATCAAAAAAATACTTTTTATTGGGCATAGTCAATGACATCCCTAAGGTATCTATGAACCTACAGTAACCATAAACTGCGTAATTAATGAGAATATGTCATTCGAAAAAAAAGTTGTAAATTTTGAAATAAAACAGAATATGGATTGAATAATGACAGGTGGCGATGATATTCTCTACCTGATAACACTCAGGAACCTGGAGATACACCTAGTTAGAGGATTATGCTGCTTTGAGGTGTGTTTTGGGACAGGGCTTTTAACTGGCTTGCAATGGTACCCATCACCTTAAAAGTTAAGTTCAGGTACATCTTTACCATAGCAACTGTGCAACAGACCCCTAGTAACAGTTGAGCGCAACGCTGTTTCTTCCATGCATTCTCACCATAATAGTTTAAATTATAAAGAATAAGTAAGTGGAAAAATGTTTATGGTCCTATCAGTCCACATAACTCCTTTAGAAATAGCAATGACTTTAAGGTGATCAGTACCATTGCAAGATAGTTAAAAGCCCCATCCCAAAACACACCTCACAGCAGCATATCCATTTCCCAAGGTTTATCTCCAGATTCTTGAATAGTATCAGGTATAGAATATCATT
This sequence comes from Maea johnstoni, assembly GCA_963942565.1. Classification (NCBI taxonomy): domain Eukaryota; kingdom Metazoa; phylum Annelida; class Polychaeta; order Spionida; family Magelonidae; genus Maea; species Maea johnstoni. Next base: position 40,296,725 of record OZ012691.1, on the reverse strand, counting down.
GCCAAACGTCCTTTGTCAACCCATATTGTATATAATTTCAATATTAACAACTTTTTCTCAAATAACATAATCTCATTACTTTCAAATGTGATAGTCACTGCATGTTCAGAATTACCTTAAGGATACCATTGTCTATGCCCAATAAGAAGTGAATTTGAGATTGCTGACCGCTAAAGATTTTTACAGGCCATAACATTGAAAGTCTTAGTGAGATATCTCGTGTGTGGAGGCATGGGAACCCCATTGATAGTAGTGGAAAAACCTCCCTGACCACTCCTGAGCACTGGAAACAAAAGACTTGTACAAAGATACACCTCGACTATCTCAAGTGAATGGCTTGTGGTCAGGATGCTATAAATAGGTGCTAGCTATGAGCCCGTGAGGTTACCTAGTGTAGTTGGTGTGAAGATTTCTAACTAAAAATTTCAATGTTATGGCCTGTAAAAATCTTTAGCGGTCAGCAATCTCAAATGTACTTCTTATTGGGCATAGACAATTATATCCCTAAGGTAAATCCGAACCTGCAGTGACCACTACCTGTGTAAGTAGTGAGAATATGTCATTTGAGTTAAAAGTTGTAGATATTGAAATTGTATACAGTATTGGTTGACTAAGGACGCTTGGCTATAATATTCCCTCCTTGATAATACTCTGGCATCTAGAGATACACCTTTTTATATGATTATGCTGCTGTGAGGTGTGTTTTGGGATGGGGCTTTTAACTGGCTTGCAATGGTATTCATCCCTATAAGTATTGCACACCATCAGCATGAAGCCTTGACATAACCAGGGAGCTCATTCCAAATAGAACAGAAAGCCCGGTAACTGGATGTGATAAATGATGAAATAACTAATTTTGAAAAACTTCACTATTATCGTATTTTTGACCCAGGTAAAAGTGAATGACTCTGTCACGTGACGGAGTCACAGCTAATGTCATGCAGAATATTAGGAAGACTAAATGAGGGAAACATCTACCACTGCAATATATGGGCTTCTAATGGTTTGATGATAACAAATTTAAGTTACTAAGATTTCATTGACTAGTATAGAGATCATTACTTTATTCTTTAAATCAAAAATGGCCTTCTCAGTGGGAACAAGTTTTCCTGGGTACTGATGTACTAACTTTATGCATGAGATATAGGTGTCATGAAGATGTTATCTGAGTGAAGTACAAGTAGTTACTTGCTTATAGCTTAACCCATTGTAAGCAAGTAAGATGAGATATGGTATCAATTTTCATCTTAATATGCACCTCTTTTCTGTGTTAGTAGTTCTAAAAATCACCCTTTCTGAGGTCTGTACCATACCATTGCATTAAGATCACAGTTCCAATAGACAGATGTATATGGCCCTTGCATTTTCAAGATGATAGCAGTTAATGAGCCTATTTCTCAATTATATATACGGTACATATACAGTACAATAGCTTCAATAGAATTACCCTTGAAAAGTGGTTTCAGGTACTACAACGTTTTTGAAAATAACATTTTTTCTAAAATATGATTCCTTTAAAAGTACATGTAAATATTAAAAGTTGGCAGATCATTTTCGTTGTCACAGGTATGAATAGGTATCAGAGGAAAGATCCTAATCCAACACACATAATAATTGTGTGCTTCCTTGCACTGCCTTAGCAAACGTATTTCTCTAAATACTCCCATTACTCAGCATTCACCTCTTCATAACTTACAACAGAATAGGTCCAAAATCCATAACCCCATCTCCTTAAATACAGCGCCATAACCCATAGCTGTAAATAAGCCCATACCTGAGGTCTTTACTATGGAAGGCCAAAGTGGACAAAAAGAGCATTTCTTAAATTTAATATATGATTTCTTAATATTAATAAATGATCTCATAGTATTATATAAATGATTTCCCAATATCAATAAATGATTTCTTAATATCAATAAATGATTTCTTAATATTAGTAAATGGCATGAAGTATTGATATTAATAAATGATTTCTTGATATTAATAAATCATTTATTAATATTAATAAATGATTTCTTAATATTAATAAATGCTTAGTATTTATCAATATCAATAAACGATTTCTTAATATTAATAAATCATTTATTAATATTGATAAATAGCATGATTTTTTGAGAATATTAAATCATTTTTTAACATTAATAAATGATTTCTTAATATCAACAAGTGATTTATTAATATCGATAAATGTTGGGCATTTATTAATATTAATAAATAGTTTTCTTATATTAAGATATCATTTATCAATATTAAGAAATAGTGTGATTTATTAAATTAGTAAATCATTATTCATTAATATTAATAAATGCCCATTTTTGACCACTTTGGCTTTCAACTGTGGCATTTATTAATACTAGCAGGCCCCCGTGCACAGCACGGGTTTGGATTCTAAGTCATACTCAATGAAGCTCAAAAATAACTGCCTTAACCACTCAAAAAAATAGAACCCTTACTGAACCATTGACATCGCTCTTGTTTTTTGTTTTTTGTTTCTAGTTTTCAGTCATCACCAGGAACTGTGTGACACAAACATTATCAAAATTATTATGAAATGCATCAATCAAATGGTGCTCTTACAACTGCAAGGCATCTTGGATCTACGTCAATGTTGTCAAATGTCTACCTGGGGTATACGTCAGGGAGGGGATCCCCTTATATACCTTGCTTGCAGCCAATATGCATGCTATAAATATGTGCTGCATGTCCGACCCGAGTGCAGCATTGACTACACTGCAGACATGTTAGCCGTACTTGGCACCACACTATGTGGCCTCATAGTATTGTTGTACACTGACAGCTTGCTGTCTCTCACAACTACCTAGGTTCCCAACTTCCCATGCACATGAATAAGTTGCTAGTGACTTGTGGTCTTCGCCAGATACTCTGGCTTTCTCAACCACTAACAACGTGCTAGTCACGGCTGCAGTATGGCAGAAAAAGTAAGGATAATCAAATTTTCCAATCCTACATCATGTATAATAATTGGCCCCTGCAACATCTCCCTGGTAACTACACCTCGCCAGAAGTTTAATAGAGATGTAAATCAAGTAAATATTAATATCATTCCATCAAAATTCAACTCATGTATAGATTCCCCAACCCCTGCACCAACTAATCAAGATACTGAAACACCACCTAAATAATAATAATAATAATAAGAGAGAGAGAGAGAGGGTGCGACAACTTTTTTAAAAAGAAAGGGAGAGAAGATCCCCATAGGGGACAGGGCTCAACAGTACCCTGCCAACCCAAGTAGTCAGGCAGGGCAAGTTGGACCCATGATCAGAAAGTCCTGCCAGGCATTCAGTTTGCCAAGCCAATTTGATAGAACTCATGTATAAATTCCCCAAACCCCTGCCCCCACTAATCAAGATATTGTGACACCCAGGGTCTGACACTTAGATTTCAGGCTTGGGGCCTGAAAAGCTATTTTAATAAATTTAGTGGTCAAAAACAGCATTTGTGTATTATTATACTATACATACCATTTTGGGCCCCTAGTCTAAAGAATCTAGGGGCCCACAGCAAAAGCTAGGGGCATATGCCCCTGGGAAAGACGAACCCTGGACATTACATACATAATGAGAGAGAGAGAGAGAGAGAGAGAGAGAGAGAGAGAGAGAGAGAGAGAGAGAGAGAGAGAGAGAGAGAGAGAGAGAGAGAGAGAGAGAGAGAAGATGATTAAATTTCACTCAAAACAATTTAGGAGAATAGTCAAGGGGGCAGTCAATGAGGGAGTTAATTGTAACACCACAGCCCTGAGTACACATGCACTAATTCTCCCTATCAACCTATAGTGCTGTATGATGTAGAGTTTTTTGCAACATTGTATACTTTTATAGACTGAGTTGAAAGAGGGGGAGAGCAACATTGTATAATTTCATAGATACAGTTGTACAACATTGTATGAAATACATTGTATCATATCGGGTGGCTGCAGACGTATGTCATTGATGTGACCTGGACTGGCTGCAGACACTTGTCATTGCCATTGGCATTGCCATTGGCAACGGACCACTTTTCAAGAATAAAGGCATTAAATGCCAAAATTTCAAAAAAATAAAAGCGTTGGCCTCAATTGGAAAGCCAAGGCAAAAGAATCAGGACGGCAGTGCAGCCCACAGAGGCATAACCGCCGAGAAAACCGTATACAACGAACTCAAATTAGCGGTATTAAAATATAGATTAATAAATGAGCGCCATCTTTTGTTTGATCAAAAATATAATGCTCCTGTCATTTGCCTCAAATAAACAAGTCTCAAGGATGATCGAATGACTTTAAGGCTGTGATGCTGGTGACACACTCAAAATAAGACAACTCCTAGTTTAGCACTCCTGTACCCTTTCTAACAATAGATACATAATCCCTGAGGTCTTGGTGTTTCAAATATAAGTTTTCTTTACCTTACCTGCTTGAGCTGACCTCAAAACAAACACAGTTTCAATTTTACAGTGTTTTACCTCAAATGAGGTTTTCTTGATCAATAAAGGTTCATTTGATTTATAAATGCCATACATGTCTGCTAAATATACTAGGCTAGGGCAACTGAAAGCCAAATTTGGAGTTCCTGCAAGAGAATACCTTACAGTACGCGATTTTGGTGGAAATTTTTACCCAAGAAAGTAGGTCACAATCAGGTCACAATGGACAGACACGTTGACCTACTTTCGTAAGTAAAATTTCCACCAAAATTGCGTGCTGTAAGGTATTCTCTTGCAGGAACTCAAAATTTGGCTTTCAGTTGCCCTAGCCTAGTATATTTAGCTGACATGTATGGTATTTATAAATCAAATGAACCTTTATTGATCAAGGAAACCTCATTTGAGGTAAAACACTGTAAAATTGAAACTGTGTTTGTATTGAGGTCAGCTCAAGCAGGTAAGTTAAGGAAAACATATTTGAAACACCAAGACCTCAGGGATTAGATATCTATTGTTAGAAAGGGTACAGGAGTGCTAAACTAGGAGTTGTCTTATTTTGAGAGTGTCACCAGCATCACAGCCTTAAAAGGCTATGTTGCATATCACGAATCTGAGACAATAGATGATATGGATAGGGCACATGGTGGTGTCTCGATATTTGTCAAACGCAATTTACCTGAGAGTCTTATCAGATTTTGAAGCATCTTCCTGAAGCTTCTCTCCAGTGCCTTTTAAAGGTTTGTAATGATATTTGAGTTTCCCCCTTCCTGGTGAGAAGCCACCATTAAACCTATTGCCAAGCCTACAAAAGACTGTATAAAAATAATTACCCTGACCAGTTGTGTATGTAATAAGACCATGGAACAAATGATTAATGACCGTCTTGTTTGGTACCTTGAATCTTCTTCACTCATAACGGAAGCCCAAAGTGGCTTCCGGAAAACATGAAGCACAATGGATCATCTTGTGCGATTCGAAACTTTTGTAAGAGAGGGATTTTTAAATAGGGAACATGTGGTGTCTATCTTTTTCGACTTTGAAAAGGCATATGACACCACTTGGAAATATGGAATTATGAAAGATATACATGACATGGACCTCAGGGGATGTTTACCCCCCCCCCCCCCTTTTATTTAAAACTTTTTATCTGAGAGGAAATTTTGAGTCAGAGTGGGGATATCCCACAGTTCCCCAGGGGAGCATTTTATCTGTCACCCTTTTTATTGTTAAAATCAACAGAATCACCAGATGTATAAGGAATGGTTTTGACAAGTCTCTGTTTGTTGATGACTTGCGTGTATCATATCGTTGAAAACACATGCAAGCTATAGAAAGGCAGCTCCAACTCCATTTAAATAGAATTAAGGATTGGGCTGACAATCATGGTTTTAAATTATCGCAATCAAAGACTGTCTGTGTGCATTTTTGTCGACGAAGGGGTCTTCATCCTGATCCTTTTTTAGTTCTTAATAATAACCCCATTCCTGTTTAAAAGGAAACGAAGTTCCTTCGCAGTTTACTCGACTCAAAACTGATATTTGTCCCTCACATCAAGGGCCTGAAAAAAAGTGTGTCAAGGCTTTGAATTTGTTAAGAGTAGTTTCCAACACTGACTGGGATTGGGATCGTACAGTTCGTTTACGACTGTATAGAGCCCTTGTTTGTTCAAAGCTAGACTATGGATGCTTTATTTATGGAGCAGCATGTAAATCTTATATATCTTTGCTGGATCCTATTCAAAACCAGGGTTTTAGGCTTTCTCTTGGAGCCTTTAGAAACTCTCCTGCACAGAGTCTTTGTGTTGAGGCGAATGAGCTCCCTCTTCACCTCAGAAGAGAAAAGCTTGCTCTTCAATTTGCAACAAAAATACCTGCCAACCCAAATAACCCCAATTATGATACTTTTTAAACCTCGTCATGTGCACCTTTTTGGTAGAGAACCAAGTCATTCCACCTTTTTGGTATTCGTATTAAGGAGTCATTGGAAGAATTGGATTTCCTGAAACTCCTCCATGGACATATCCAACTGCTATGGTGAATCTCACTCTTTCATACGCCAAGAAGGATTAAATGGATCCTTCGAAGTACATAAGTTTACATTTTGAGGTGAAGGATGTCTTTCAAGACTATGATTTCATCTACACTGATGGCTTTGTTTCAGATGATGAAGCTGCAGCGGCGGCAGTCATTGATAATTATCAGGGAGGTTCCGCTATCTCAGGTACGCCTCCACCTACGGCTAAGCAGAGTGCCACGTCACGCAAAGTGATGCATCGTCATCTCTTTGCGTGTAGCCTGGGGCGGGCGCGTTCTCGTGAATCGGCTTAGCCACGCTGTAAGCCGTTAGTCCAAAATGGCGCAGCTATTTGAATAAATATGGAATATGAAATGGATAATCAAAAAACCATTGACCAGGCGGTTTTAAAAAATTCGCCGGTTTTAATATTTAAATTTAAATTATAAAAATAGGTTCCGTTTGGCACAGATGATCAGCGCTGAAGCCTCTTTAATCACTACGGCATGGCCGTAGTTCCGCCGTAGCGGATTTATGTTTATAACCACCCGCCTCCGCCTACAGCTTCGTACAAGCTTAGCCGTTCGCGGAGGCGTTTCCGACATAGCGGAACCTCTCTATTCTTCCATTGAACGTCTTCCAGATAAGTCCTCTATATTTTCTGCAGACTTGTACGGTATCTATCTAGCTCTTGACAGGGTGAAGACGGCAGATGATGATGAAAGGAATTTTATCATTTTCTCTGATTCAGAGTCTGCTCTTCAGGCCATTTTGAGCCAAGACTGGACAAATCCTCTTGCTCTCTACATACTGGAACGCCTCCATTGGCTAGAAAAGTATCAAGAGAAAAGAATATTATTTTACTGGATTCCCAGTCATGTTGGCATCATAGGTAATGAAAAAGCAGACACTGCTACCAAACCTGGTGTTTTGAGAAGAGTCACAAATGTTCCCATTCCTTATGGTGATTTAAGGTGATGAGTACCATTGCAAGCTAGTTAAAAGCCCCATCCCAAAACACACATCACAGCAGTAATCATATAACAAGGTGTATCTCCAGGTTCCTGCGTGTTATCAGGGAGAGAATATCATAGTCAGCCGTCTATAGTCAACCCATATTCTAATTCATTTCAATATTTACAACTTTTCACTCAAATAACATAATCTCATTACTTACGCAGGTGATGGTCACTACAGGTTCACAGTTATCTTAGGGATATCATTGACTATGCTCAATAAGAAGTATTTTTTTGATCTTTTACTGCTAAAGATTTTTACAAGCCATAACATTGAAAATTTTAGTGAGACATCTCGTGTGTGGAGGCATGGAAACCCCATTGATAGTAGTGGACATACCTCGCTGATCACTTCTGAGTACTGGAAACAAAAGACAGTTTCACAAAGATACACCTCGCCGATCTTAAGAGAATGGCTTGTGGTCAGGATGCTACATAAAGGTGCTAGCTATGAGCCTGTGAGGTTACATAGTGTAGTTGGTGTGAAGATTTCTAACTAGAATTTTCAATGTTATAGCCTATAAATATCTTTAGAGGACAACGATCTCAAATTGACTTCTTATTGGGCATAGACAATGATATCTCTAAGGTTATTCTGAACCTGCAGTGACTATTACCTTCGAAAGTAAGGAGAATATGTCATTTGAGTGAAAAGTTGTAGATATTGAAATGGTTTAGAATATAGGTTGACTAAGGACGGTTGGCTATGATATTCTCTCCCTGATAACACTAGAATCTAGCGTTACACCTTTTTATATGATTATGCTGCTGTGAGGTGTGTTTTGGGATGGGGCTTCTAACAAGCTTGCAATGGTACTCATCACCTTAAAAAACCCACATCAATGTCCTTTTAAATCGCAAATGGCAGTCTCAGTGGGATGAGGCTTTAAACAACAGACTACATGAGATTCATCCACAGTTGGGTCTTTGGCCTGGAGGTTCTCGAATTATTAGGCGTGAGGATAGTTTTTTAACAAGAATTCGAATTGGTAACACTCATTTGACTCACTGCTTCCTTTTGAAAGGGGAAGATCCTCCACAATGTATAGCTTGTGATTGTCGTATGACTGTCAAGCATATTTAATTTGATTGTGCTGATTTTATTGAATCAAGAAATAGACATTTTAATGTAAAAAGCTTTAAGGAACTCTTTGAAAAGATTCCCCCAGAAAACATTTTATCTTATTTACATGAGATTGGTCTGTTTTACCGATTGTAAAACCTTTTAAGAATTAGTAGTTTCTTTTGGAATTACCTGGTTCATGGAAGTTACAATTTTAAGTTGTTCATCGTTTTGTGATCATTTTTATTCATCTATTGCTTTGTTATTGTTTTCAACAATAACAGAGGACCTTTATTTTACACAGGATCTATGAGATAAAGGTAAGGTGAAGTAGTTAAAAGTAAATAATATTGTATACAGGTGAACTCGGCTACGCTGGACCACTGTACGATGGGCTTTTGGCTATGACAGACAATATGCTGAGTCCCAGTCCCATGCATATCAAGTACGTGTATTGGACCATGCATAGGCCGAATTCTGTATGCCGTAACTCTAACACTCTAACACGGACCTAATATCACGGCTATATATATATATATATATATATATATATATATATATATATACATAAATATATACATATATATATATATACATACATATATATATATACATACATGTATGCCGTAACTCTAACACTCTAACACGGACCTAATATCACGGCTATATATATATATATATATATATATATATATATATATATATATATACATAAATATATACATAAATATATACATATATATATATATATATATACATACATATATATATATATATACATATATATATATATATATATATATATATATATATATATATATATATATATATATAGTATATATACATATATATATATATATATATATATATATATATATATATATATATGTATATATATATGTATATATATATATATGTGTATATGTTTATATATATATATATATATATATATATATATATATATATATATATATATATATATATATATATATATATATATATATATATATATATATATATACATTTGTATAAATATATATATATATATATATATATATATATATATATTTATATATATATATATACATGTATATATACATGTATATATACATGTATATATATATATATATGTATATTTTAATATGTATATATATATATATGTATATATGAATATATATATATATATATATATATGTATATATGAATATATATATATATATATATATATATATATATATATATATATATATATATATATATATATATATATATATATATATATATATATATATATAATTGAGCTCCAGGTAGAAGTAATATACTATTGAGGGTAAAATGAAGTTTCCCCTTTACCAGTGTCCTTCCCCACTACAAGTGCATGAACTGGCTCAATACCCATGACTGCTCTGAAGTCATTATACATAAAAATATACATCCTTCCTGAGTTGTACGATATATTTCTAAAAGTTGAACGATATTTTGAAAGTTGCATGATATTTTGTGAGTTGTATTAATATCATTTTGGCATGACATAGATCCCTGGGGTACATCTTCGGTGATGTTTTGCCACTCATTACAGTTATTACCAATCTTAACCCATTGCTTTCAGTTTGAGAGCTAATTTCTTTACAAATTAATTGAGTGATCAGTTGGCCATAGGCTTTTATAATTAATTAAGCCAGAAGTAGATTGTGAGGGAGGTAGTCAAAAGCTTTCGACAGGTCCATCAGGATAGCTCCAACATATTTGTTCTGATCCAGTGAAATAACCCAATGCAAGAGGTTGTGAGATAGGTGTTTATATTAACTGTTCAGGAGGGAAATCGCGCAGTTTTGCATGGGGCGCCCGCGGTTGCAAAAATAGGGCTTCAAGTTGTTGTGGTGTGGTTGTGGGGATCCGTGCGCCGAAACTGATGGCCGGCGCACGGATCCAAAGGCCCAAATACAGGGCATCACTGGTTGCACACTCCATAATTGTGGAAGTAAACTGTTTGAAATCACTTTGTATGTCTTACATTCTCTTACACCAACCACCCCAGCACTAATTCTAATCATTTACGTGTATAAACTGGTTTACTTCCTAAACAATATCTTATATAAGAATACTAGTCTTTTAACCATTTTAATTTCCATGAAACTCTACAAAGAAAATCCTACTTCATAAATTTCAACCATCTGAGATTCAAAAGCTAATAGAGTGACATGTAATTTCCTTGAAGTTCCAGCTAAGAGCATTGCGTAGATAGTTCAGACAAATTTTAGAAACATTTTAAATTAGCAATTCTGATTTTTTTTCATTAAAGTAGCACATGGGGTTCAAACCATGAATTCAAGAAACACCATCTTAACCCTACTCCTGAGTGGTAGCAGGTAGAAAATATCATAACCAAGCGTCCTTAGTCAGCCCATATTCTATGTCATTTCAATATTTACAACTTTTCACTCAAATGACATAATCTCACTACTTGCACAGGTGCATTTAACTAGCTTACAATGGTTCTCATCACCATAACTTAAGTAAATTATCATATTAAGTAAATTACCTTTATTCAGATATTTAAATAGTTTGATATACTGGCTAGATTTATATTTAATACATCTGACACAACTTAAAAGAGAGCCAAATCTGATTAGATAAATTAGCCATCCACGCCAATAGAATAAATCTTTTCTAAGGATAAATTCTGATTTAATACATTACTACAAGTTAATGTTCCTATTCCATACTTAAAAACCCTTATAAATTCGTGAAAGGCAGTCAGTAGCGTGTCATGACTGCACGATACCGGGATAAAGTACATACAATTACGAGACGAGTGTACAGGCTTGGTACAGTATTTGAATTTGGCGCCAATACTACGCTGTCGATGACGTCACCAATCAGGTCAGCGTGAGTTGCCGGCTTCAATCATTGTCATGGTAATAGACATTCCTATGGGACACCGGGTCAGGTCTAAATGATTAGTGTGATTCAATAGATGCCAATGTTTTACTATACTCCCCCCACATGTGCTTGAAGGTCGGACATATTTGTGCCACTATATCTTTCCTCGCATGCACTACTTTTGTACTAGTACGCTGTGAGGACTGGTTGCCGTTCGCAGCATAAGGTGTCCAGGAATTTGAAAGAAATAGTGCACGGAAGAACAGACGCGCCTGGCACGGACATGGGAACCTTTCCATTGAAAAAAACTGCAAGCCCTGCTAATCTAATACTACATGTAAAAAATGTGTGTTTTCTGGTATCCGCTTTCTTTCAGGGCAGATAAAGTTAGCCACGTGACCTGGCTAGAAATGATGCCGTATTTCCAACTAGTCTAACCCATTTGCTGAGGGTGCCAGTTTCAGAGTTTGCTAATAAGGGAACGGCTTGCAGCCGTATTTAAAGTCACTAAGCGTCAAGGGCCTGCTTCCTGTCCTCAATAATTTTAATCAAAATTGACTGACAGCTATGGTGTTTTCTGAAAACAGCTGTAAATGGAATCTTTCTAAGAAGATGGAGAGTTGATCTGCCAGAATGCTCTCAAATATTTTGGATATAGTAGGGAGTATACACTGATAGGCCTGTAGTCACCTTTTGACATGTTGTCATTTTTTTATAAACATCTTGAGACTTGAAGGGAAATTGGATGTGGTAATGCCATAATTAATTACCTTATTAATAATAGGAGCGAGTACCGGTACTGGTAAACACAGCTTTAAAAGCTTTGGTGGAATATCATCAGACCATGCACTTGCCTTTTTTGGGTTAATTTAAGTTTCTTTGTAGACTTGGACTTCATTGACAACATCAAATTGAAAGGTATACATGTTAGTCATAGCTTTACCAGAGCCAGGCAGTCATCTAAATGTGTTACATTAAGCAGTCATGAAAATCCTCATATCGAGCACCTAAAAGAACACGGAATACCTCCTATATATTACCTTATTGACTCTCACATTGCAGTTCACAAGTTGATGCAATTTGTTGAATATTGTCTTCTCTTTCCCTGTGTGTATCTGGGTACGGTGTAATAAAATGTATGGCATCATCCAAACATTCTAGACGCAAATGTTCATGCAGAGCTGCAAGCGCCCCCAAAAGTGAAACGGCAGCAGATGTAACTAATTGAACCTCAGAATAGCAAGTTCTTAACACTAGGAAAATTGGATTGCGAAACTGGCGATGCCACAAAGTTAACGACATGTAAAGGCGTATTGATAAAGTTATTATTGTTTATTTATTTGAAAAGGCATTAGATTAAAAGATCAAATACAATTTTTCAGCTATTTTGGCGCTCCTTATTGGGTTCTAACGACATTCGGGTGATGGCGAGCCGTCTGGCAGTAGTTAGACAACAGGCGCCATATTTGATTTGGTTATTTACCAAAGGTGACGAAGGTAGGTCATAATCAGTTTCGGGCCGTATGTAAATGTGTGGGGTCATTGATAAAAGTGGCTTAGTGGTACATGTACCTAACAAAGATCTACTACGGTTGTCAGTCACGTAAATGACAAGAATGACTCGGAATACTAGCAACGATCCCAAATAGAGTTACGGGATTTCATCAATATGGTTCTCTTTTCACTCCGTCTCACACATCAGAAGGAATAGCTTGATTGATAGCCCAGTCGCCCTGGCCCAGTCGACTCCCGATCCTAGGGTCGCCGTTTCGATTCCGTCTCTCGATCGTGCAATTTTTTTTCCACCCGCCCAGTGCTTCGTGTGGTTCTTAGAAATATTTCATACTCAAAATAACGGTGGCTTTATTTCTATTATTTTTTTTACTTAACTTTGCTAAAAATGAATTGTTGGTCAAAACCGTTGATCCCAGAAAAGACGTCTGCCTGAATTGCCGTTCGCTATAAGGGCCGATGACTTTATGTTGGGCTTAGACTAAAAACAATCTTTTATCTTTGATTTATTATAATAAACATTTCCACAGTTGTGAAGTTAGGAATTTCTTCGAGAAAATATATAGTTTAATGGATGCAAGTAATGCCTAGCCTTCATATAAAAATTGAGATCTGTGAAGTTTAATGGGTGTAAGTATTAATTTATATCTGTTGATGAAGGACACTTGCTGCACATGACTTTACCTTAGATCACCAAACACAAGTGGATTCGAAACCAGCCGGTCAACATGAACATGCAAGCCTCAACTAATGTCAACTAATAGCCGCTAATAGGCCAGAAATTGGTGCTTTGGGCACCCCCAGCTGGTGGTGGAGATAAGGTGTCTCAGTAATGTAATCGATGCGAGAGCCCTGATTGGTCCTTGTTCCCACGTGAGCCCGCGCTGATGGCTTATGTGGTACTCCTGACATGAGTCCAGCACTTAACTATAAGGCATTACTTTATGCAACTCCCACCCATCTACCTTCTATCTGCCCTTTCACACGTCCCCACGTGATCATCAGTGCCCTATCCATGCACCTTCCACCTGTACTTTGGGCTTGGATCCGTGCGCCCGCCACTCACTTTTTGGGCGCACGGATCCTTACTACACTGCCACTTTCTATTCCTCCTGCGGCCTTTAGCGCCTTGCCGCAACACTTGCCTTCCCCCTTCTCTGTAATTATACTGTCCTCCCAGTACCTCTTTCAACGGGGCCCTATCTGGATCAGAGAACTCACGTATTCTACTCGCAAAGGTTCCACCTTTGTTTTCAAATTTGTCAACTTTCAAAGCACTGCTATGTGAGTGTTTTTTCATCATTGTCAATATCGTTATGTGGCATTGATAGTGTTGGTTTGAAAGCTAAGTAAGATTTTATTAAAAGAAAGAAATCCCTTTCCCAGTGGCACCGAAGCAGTACCACGATTAAATAGAATAGATGGCGACGTCTTTCAAGTTTCATCGTTACACCATTTGCCTTATATGATATCATATAATGTTAAATGGTATGGTTCAAAATGTAGTGTTGTTTTTTAATGCTTACTTTTGTTTACTAGAACAAAGTATGTCCATTTCCAGACAAATTCCTATAAGTGCGATCACCCTAATACTGTAAATTCGTAAAAGATTGCGTTAGTTGAATTTTTCCGTTCTTTAGCATTTAGCCTCGGACGCAAAATTAAAATTCGCAATGATTAGTGCTGCCACTTAAAGTGTATAGCTGCCACTCCGTGTTGCTGCCAATTCGCAAAGTTAAAAAAACGCAAAAATCGATTTTCTGTAAATTCGCAAAATTTACTCTACACAACCTTTTGTGAATCTACAGTATATAATATTGAGGTACAATGACACACACACTTACACACTCACACACACATATTATTGTTAGATTTCAATCCACTTCCCGAGTTTATTTGACATAATTATGTATTAAATGTTTTAGTTAATACAGTATTAGGTACACGTCTAGAGGTTACGATGCGAGGCTCCCAAGCGTGAGGTCACAGTTTCGAGTCCCCGCTGGATCCCCACACCCCCTAAAATGTGTGGCCCTCTGGAGGGTTGACTTGTCTATGGTGCTTCTGCAACTGGACGACCCCTTTGAACTATTCGTAAAGAGTAGGGATTTTTTTCCAGATTCTATCTGGTTGCGATATGACCTAAGCTGTTGGAAGCGATGTAAAAACAATCTGCCCCCCCCCCCTGGCATATCAATTTTACATGAGGGCCCCACATATAATACATTGTGGTTACATGGATGACATCCTGGTCCAGTTAATTGATAGTTGATTAGATGCAGCATGATGTAATTTAGATAAGGGCAGCATGAACGTACTGCTGTGTAAGTGTGTTAGCCTAAGTTTTTCAATTTACCGTTAATTAAGATTTAGTTGACAATGCTAAATGCATTAATCGTAAAGGATATCGTAAATTTTAGACGCCCAATATAGTACTTTGAAGAGAAAAAAAATTGTTGCGCCAAAACAACTTAACACCTCCATGTTTTAATAGTGATATTACAAAAATATGCTTTTTAGAGGCAATAGTTCTCATTCACTTAAGCTTATAACATTATTAGTTTGAATTTTGCAAAAAAAGTTTACTTGGATAATATCCTTTCTGAAAATTAGTTAAAGGGATAGAGGGTCTGATATTAACTTTAAAGTAAATTATTTGTCATCTGAGAAGTTCTAAATCACCAGATTTAAAATGAATTAATCAAGCTGTCCTTTAATTACGTTTCTTTAAATGTTTTTTTCTACTTTTTAACAACTGTTTATATTCTTTTTAATTTCACATATGTATGCTGTTTGCTTATTTCCTTTTCCTGTGCACAGCTGTTTAATTTGTCATAAGTTGTTTTTAATTTCTTTGCTTATTTTTCTGCTCACTACTGAGTGACAGCAGAAAGTAAGCAAAGTGAAATGTATTTATTTGTTTGTTTCCGGGTTTGTTTGGGATGCGTTACCGCATTACTCCATCCTACAAATTGAGACATTCTTATATTACTCTCCGATAGAAATATGACACATAGATGAAAAACAAAAACAGAAACGAACTTAGAATGCCCTGGTGGAGATTTTGCGAACTAATCGATCAACTCTCCTGTCGAAAGAGGTGGCATTATCTGCGTCCAAAATGGCTACCCAAGGCTATCATTTCTGATACTGCTTCGGATGATAGGAAGGGCTTTGTTGGGCGCACAGCCTGTGTAACTGGGTCTATATGGGAAGGAGTATAATATGATGAGAAAGCAAAGCTTTAAATGCTCGCGCAGCTCGATGATATTTCTCGCAGCGATTGACCGAAAATAGTCCTATGGCATAAAAATTACTACGACTTCAACCTGTTGCAAAATCGTCATTTCACGACAGATTTCAACTAGAATTAAGAGACATGTGGAATTATTTGTGGCGGTTGTAGCGATTTAAACCGCATTGAAATCGATTGACGGAAAGATGAGTAAAGTCATTTTTACCGTGAACATCGAAGTTAAGACTTTGGAATGCGCGGAATTCCATCGTAACATGACATCATTTCAAGACGTCAGTATTTGTCGCACGTGAGCATGTATGTTTCAGTTGTTGCATAGTTCGGCGTGTGTTGCACGATAGTCGGCGACCATAACGCTATTTTGACACAATTTAAAGGAAACAATCCAAATGTATTATTTGATTAAGAAATATTTAAAACATGAAACGATCTGGCGGCAAAATGTGCTCTTAAAGCAAAAAGTTATGCTCATTTCTCGCGAGGTTATCGAGTGAGCGAGATAAGAGACGAACAGACAGAAGTGCTGACGGAAGTGCGGACACGGTTTTCTAGGCCTCAGTATATACTTCCATTGACAATAGCATTGTCGACATCCTATACCGTAAGTGCTCACTACGCGAGCTATGATCCTTCAATAAAGCACACGACTTCGATCATCGACGCCGATGCAACCATTGAAATGAACGAAGACAGTAGCAAAATAACTCCCGTCTCGGAGGCGATTCCAAAAGCCATGATGGACTCTAAACAGACACAGACTGAGGATAAGGTAACAACTTAGTTCCTTTTTGTATCTGTTTGAGAGTGATAATGCATTTGATCAAATCTCCAGTCGCCTTTATCGTTTTTTTCTTTTCCCTAGAGTTTTCTGATCGGGTTATAGCATCTTTGAGAACACTGCAGAATTAATTACCTTTAACAGTGTGATACCGGAGGCATTACACTGAACTGACCTAGTTTCATGCTTTCACAATGAATAGTGGTAGACAGTTCAGTCTAACCTCAACCTGGTTATAGGCTAGTGATGATATTGAACATTTCAACCCTCAAATATCACTCAAAGATCCATGCAAAAATATATACATATATCAAGCATGTCCCAATTGCAATTTTGACATCATTGATTGAATACGCTGTGGTCGTGTGGGTGTGATAGGCTCATGTGTTTGAAGTAAACATTGCCCTCAATGAGATATGAATAGACCTATATAGAATGTCAGTCACTGCTGTCCAGGTCAAAGCGGTCCAGGTTTCAAACTGTTCCTGGTCGAAGTGGTCTGGTAGATTAATATTCATTAATGGTGATAATAATAGTAATAATAATAAGTGTGTGTTGTCTTTGTTAAAATTCTTTTTTCCTCATATTTACATAAAAAAAGATTGTTTCATATTAGCCATATTCAGTGCCGGACGTACCATGACGACAAGATCTAATTCCATCTGTATGCCCACTGTTAGACGGCAGATTGCACTAATCATAAACAAGTAAACATTATATTTGTAAGGAGGATTTTGTTGGTATTATCGTCGCTCCACTAATTAGTGTTGTCCCACCCCAGTGGGGTAGCACTTTGGTGTACTAAACAGGATAAGCCCGACATCATCTGGCCAATTCCGGCCCCTCCCTCCCGGGCATTCAATTGACTGGTGCATTAACCTGCAAAGAAAAAATGGTTCCCAGGCCGCTTTGACTCGGACTGGTCATTGCGCAGACCGTTTGAAACTTGGATCGCTTCTACCTGGACCGCATTGACCAACCTCCCTTTTTAGATGGTATCATGTAGTCTTAGCCAGTAGGGCATCTGGGTGCCTTTTGGACACCCAAACCCTCAAAATCACTATTTAAAGGTAATGACTTAGCTTAATGTGTACATGTTAAACTGTCATTACTTGATGGAAGCATATGAGGCTAGTTTTCTATCTGTGGCAGTTGAGTTGACCATTTAAACAAAAAGTACAATTTTCATATATATCATGAAGACCAGCTGGCAGAAAGAATATTACTTGGTTGGCACTTGACAGAATATTTGGTTTGAGTCTAAGACAAGAAACAATTACGCAAAGGAAAAGTGTCATAGTTAAATGTACACATATACAGTATATACTCAAGGGTCCAGATTGTAAGGTTCCACTATCCCCATAGCCAGAGGCTATAGAAAATTGTGTTGGGCTATGATATAATGACAATATTTGTTTTTGTTGCCTGGCTGGTTATAAGGAGTGGCATTTTAAGATCATGCTTAAATGTATGACATGAATATGATCAGTTGACAAACAACATTTGACACTTCAAGTCCTTTTGTGCAGTTCCAAAAATAATAATAATTATAACTGGGAAACAGTACTTCTTTCATTTCATTGTCTTCAAAAGTATAATCATGAATATTGGATGCAGGCCTCAGCTAAAATGTATTTTTGGATATCGCATGTGTCACAACTCACAAGTTTAACCACAAATGTTGATCACCATATAGATACACAATCAGCTTCAGGGCACGACGTTAACTTTTGCGGCGACTTGCCCCATAGGGCAAGTGAGATTCAATTTTCACTTGCCCTACTCCAACTTTCATTTGCCCTTGAAAATTTGTATATAATCATTTTATAATATTTCATTTAAAAACAAGTAGAACATGGTTCTGGCATGTGAAAGCATATTTTCTGGGACAAGCTTGGATGGCAGACCACAAAACTTGCACACATTCTCTAAAGTAAACCTGAAATATACAAAACGTACTTTCCCAGCGGAGCAAGCAAGATGCAGTTTTCACTTGCCCCACAGCTATAATTTACAAATTCTACTTGCCCGGGCCAATGGGGCAAGCACCAATGTCGAGCCATGAGCTTATCTCGGTCTTGAAACAGCCTTGGCAGTTGGCACAATCCATAGCCCAGATGTTGACAACAACCGCTAAAGAGGTGCATTCTGCGTTTGTTGGTACACAATTTACTCTATAAAATAAACAAAACAAGAGCCCCCATTGGTTTTTATATTCTATTGATGTCATACTGAGACTAGATTTGGCAAGATTCTAAAGATGTGTCCAGGGCTTCATAATAGTTCCAGGACTCGACAAATAGCAGAGTCCCATCTCCCAGGGGATCTAAATTCTGAAAATGGCCCTGTCGGGCTACCTAAAGTTGGATTCAGGTAGTCCCTTTGGACTACCTGAATCCTGGGGAGGTTCTCCACTAAAACACTACAAGATGGTAGCGAGAACAGTGGCGGGCTACCTAAAATGATGGCGGGACTACCTGATTTTGGGTTCAGGTAGCCCCGCCAGCCTACCTGGTCCTTTTGGTAACCGTCGAGCCCTGAGGTCCTATGGTAATTGGTCTGTGGCGACCAATCCATGTGTTTATTCATCTCAGGTTTAACCATGCCCTTTTTGTTATTCCTCTCTAGGAAGTGGGAGGGGAAATGTGCCAGAGATGCAGCGTCCGAGTGGAAGACAACGAGAACAGTTTCATTGTGGTTCGGGAAGAAGTATCCACCAAGTTTACCTCGATCATGAAAGAGACAGCCAAGGACAGCAATTCACTCATGGAGCATCTGTTTGGTCTTTACAACAGGTATGTAGAACAGTACTAGGGCTAGATAGGATACAAAAGCGGTTTTGATCCAACACAACAATATGGTTCTAAATCTTTTTTATGGAAAAATTGCCCATATCAATTAAAGTAGTGGAGTTAGGGGTGGTCAAAGACTTTAAAAATTCATTTTTGTATGATAACAATGTATGTTCTAATTAATAGAAAACAACATACAGCATAACAATATGTAGTGTTATAGTCCTTATTTCTTTTATTATATATTTCTTGTATTAATACATATAAATGAGCATATATTCCATAAAAAACAATAAAACTAAGGCATGCAATGCACTGGAACAAATCTGGAGTGGCCATAACATTTATAATATCAAACTGTTTTTGAAGAGAGTTTTTTTTCCCGGTTGAAACTTTCTTCGCTTAGCGCCGTTAGTGGTTACACTAAGTTCCTGGTTATAAATCGATCTCCATCCAGGCCTATAGAACTGTCATTTTCACCCCTTCACCCAATGGGGTGACCTAGTGCAAAGGAAAAAATAATGTAAAACAGGAAAATTTCAAATAAGGTAATATTTTACAAGTCTGCAAAATTGGAATGGATGTGTTAAACTTAAACATATTATGTTTACATAATATGATTTGATCTTTGCAACAGGTAAACATAAACAGTTCTTTTGAAACATTAGAATTAATTTTATTTCTTTTAATTCTAAGCATTTTTTTGAAATTTTTGAAGGGAAGATGTTAATCAGAATTCGTGAATTTATTTGTGTTTTTTTATTCCCAAGATATTTTTCTGAATCAGATGTATAAAGGCATTCCAGATTTAAAAACTGGAGTCAACCATATACATGTATGTATATATCAATGCACAGGGCAAATAGGTTTAAAAATTCACATTCGTCTTTACTGTATTTCAATCTTGAATTATCGCTAGTGTTGATTCATTCCATCTATTTATTACATTCATATCCAACAATGACACTTATGACAACCATTGTTATCTCATATCATGGTGTTTGTCTTATCTAAAGAATTGTTGCTGTATGAAAATGTACTCTGTTGTTTTCATATTTTACTCAAGATTATTTCCCATCTTTTCCATAGCCTTGCTCCCAAAGTAAACCTGGGACGTGCATTGCCAGCCAAAGTGGTGTCAGAGCCACAGCCATCACTATCTACTCAGTCACAGCAAGAAGAAGAGGACAAAGGTGAGTAGAGCATCAGCCCAGCCAGTGTCTTAGCCAGGATTTAGAAACTGGGTGCCTAAAATTGGCAGTTGTAAAATTTTGGGGCGTCCAAATTTTAAGGGGGGTCACAATATACTCATATTTAAACCATAAACATGTATAAATTCATCAAAATAAGGCATGATATCATTAAACAATGTCATGGGAATTATTTGAGATGAAAAAATTCAATTATAAGCTTGAGATTGAGATTTTTAGAAAATCCACACAAAAAAATTGGGTGTCATGAGGGGTTCTTTTTAAGGGTTTGGGTGTCCAAAAAGGCACCCAGATGCCCTGCTGGCTAAGACCATGAGCCCAGCTATTAGCCCCTCTGCTGCTGATGTTACTTTCGTCCAAAGCACAAAAATGCAAAAAAATCATGAAAATCATCTAAAACCTGTCATGCTGGTATTCATTGGAAAGCTCTCACTGAGTACTTTCAGATAAGTACCCATTTGCCATGGTTTCTGTCATTTCTCAGCTTTTTGTCATCATTTCATGTTGACCAAATTAGCCACCAGCAGCATTAGGGTTAGTAGGGGTGTAATCGAATTGAGAAGAATGGATAGATCAAAATCATATTTCCAATTTATCAGAAAAAATATTGTGTCAGCTGTTCAATATCGATAGAAGAATAACCACAGTTGTTGGGCTTTGTCATCATTTGATTGCTTTGATTGCCAACATTGATGAGAATTTTGAATAGTATTGAACTCAAGTTTTCACTCAAAAATGATTTGAAAACTTTAGTTGTCTTTGCATTTTAGGGACCTTAGGATCATAGCAACAAAGATATAGTGTGATACAGGTGTAAATGATATTTCATGCTCTTATGCAGTTCTTCAAAATCGAATCAAAATAATTGGAATTGAAAGGAATAATGTCAATAATAAAACAAAAAAAAAAGAAATGGCTCAATGGTCCCAAAAGACTCCAGTAGTCAATGGCAGACTGTTCTAAAGTTCCCCATACGTAGTGGTCACACCAATTGATTCCATTAGAATTATTAGTCTAAACAAAGTCTTTACATGTGCTTTTTATTTATGATATGCCCTGAAGTAGGTCAACCATAAAATTTGAAAGGTATCAAGTATTTACCTGCAATTGTATTCTAACCAGGTGTCCAAAAAAAGGAAGCTGATATGCGATCCTAGTTCCTAGATAAATGTAACTCTTGTTGAATGATGAAATTAAGTATCATTTTTAATTAATTTGAATATTGAGATGATTTCAAAATCAATATTCAAAATTTTTTGATTAGGATTCAACTTTTTTGTTTAATCAACATAAGTTTAAAATGTCATTTACCCTTTGTGTTCATATATTTTATCATTTCACTTTTTAACTGAAATATCTTGTTTGTAGAGGCAAGTTACAGTACCGATGAATATGAAGAACCTATGCCAA
>OZ012691.1:40246459-40271459 GCA_963942565.1 Maea johnstoni | reverse complement strand
TATGTATATTTATATATATATATATATATATATATATATATATATATATATATATATATATATATATATATATATATATATATATATATATATATATATATATATATATATATATCAGGATATTTTTTTGCATATTCTGTTAAATTAGGGCTAAGCCTACTACTATATAACTGGTTTATTTAGTGAGCATAAAAATTTAGCTATCATAGTGTCCGCAAAGTTTTGTTTTCACTATATAAGACCTTGAGTGTAACTAAGATAATGGCAAGGGTTAGGTGCGCTATCTTAATGTTGCGCAATCAAATCATACAGACACTACCGCGCTAAGTATTTGACACTCCATAAGTGTTATACAGTATTGGGGAAAACGCAAAAAGTGAACCTCCAATTTCTTGTGGTGGCCATCATAGAAAACACTAAGTCAGACTTGACAAAGTTGGAGTGCATGGTCAACCCGCAAAATTATGTACATCAAGGGACAAAACAAACCTGCTTTCGATGACAGGAACTATCATACCTGCAATCAGTCAGGGTAGCATTTTCACTCAACCTGTACGCCGCTGGTGGCTAATTTGGCCAATGCAAAATGACGCAAAAAAACTGAAAAATGACTTAAATCCTGGCACATGGGCACTAGTATTCATTTCAGAGTACGCAGTGAGAGCCATCCAATAAGTTACCTACATGACAGGGTGGGCAGTCCCTTTAAAACTCAACATCATTGTAGGTGGAGTCTTTTAAAAAATCATTGGCAGTGGTCTGAACATCGGATCATCCCTACCCAAAAGTATATTTTTGGAAGAGTCTTAAAACAATATCAAGTGGATTAGGATTCAACAGTGGCTGTCATCTTGAAATCCCTCCGTTACTATGGTACTGGTACCACAGGATAAATATTGGGCTCTTGAAAATGACAGTTTTAAAAAGCATTGTAAGGATCCCAGTACAATCCAGTACAGCAAACAAATTGACCAACCTGGATTGGTATCCTGACAATCGTTTTCACAACTGTCATTGTTAGAAGCTCAATCTTTATGTACAATGAATGGCAAAAGGTTGGGAATTTGAATTTAAATTTTGTTTTTCGTCACATATATGCCAATTGTGGCTAATCCGTGACTAGCCAGTTGCAAGTAGTGGAGGAAACCGGAGTACCTGGCGAAAACAACCGCCTGCCCCAAGTCACTGGCAACTTGCCCAGACCGGGATTCGAACCCAGACAGTGGTGAGAGACAGCGTACAGCCAGTGGCGGCGCCTATGACCACACGGCAGTCAGAGCAGGCCCCCAAAGGTTGGAAAGTCCAGGTACATGAGGACTGTTGAATCCCATTCCATCTGGAATTGTATTTAGGAGTTAAAACTGAATAGTGCATTTTCACATGCCGTTATGGTGTACAGTTGGAAAATAAAATGACAGCAATGAATCAAGATATAATTGGATCTTTTTTAGAATTTTGTTTTTCATCACATTTATACATTTTTGCCATATTGTGGCTAATTCGTGACTAGCCAGTTGTAAGTAGTGGAGGAAACTGGAGTTCCTGGCGAAAACCACCGCCTAACCCCAAGTCACTGGCAACGTTCGCACATGCAGATAGAATTGGCTATCTAACTCTGGAGTAACTCAGTGTACTCAGTGCCTTGTGTAACTGTAAATCACTTACATTTGGCGCGAACATCACATAGTACAATAACGTTACTGCCCTCGGTAGAGTGAGCTAAGCATAGCAGTGAACAGGAACAGCAGCAGCAAGTTCAACTAAGAACTCAATAAAGATGGGGATTTCAAAATAGCGCATATGGGCAGAGCGCTATCATCGCTATCTTATTGCTCCCGCTATACATAAGTGATTTACAGTATTCAGTGTGGTTTAGAATAACTCTTATCTTATGTCTCTTTGTCGTCACAACCCATGTTGTCCCTGACTTTATTCAGTTGATTTTACAACTCACACATTCATTGCGGCTAAGAAAGTACTTTTCATCCTCACCTTAATTAAGAACGTTACTAGCGTCCTTAATGCGGTATTTTCGTGCAAACTTAATGATTTTGTTAATGGACGAAGAGAATGCCAACTAAATGTCCATAGGAGCCCCATGTTTGATATCCTCAATGAATGTGCCCGTTTTAATCTCCTAGAGGTAGTATGTGATATGATGAATGGTACTCTCCCAGTGATGAGTAAGCAGAGATGGTCCAGACTCGTCTGGCAACGAGCCTGGATGATCGAGGACTCATACTGGGCGAGTGCCAACCTCA
The DNA here is from genome assembly GCA_963942565.1 of Maea johnstoni. Classification (NCBI taxonomy): domain Eukaryota; kingdom Metazoa; phylum Annelida; class Polychaeta; order Spionida; family Magelonidae; genus Maea; species Maea johnstoni. The sequence continues at coordinate 40,269,198 of OZ012691.1, read as the reverse complement.
TATTTAGAGAGAATGACTTGTTAGTAGCCACAATGTCTAAAGCTAATTACATGACATGGTGGCAACTGTCTGACGAACAGCCAGACTATATCAGGCCATGTGAGGTTATGGCTAGACTAGTCTGTCATGCTAGCAAACTAAAAAGTGATGATTGTCGGCTTAAAGGGCTTGCTCCCAGCCTCAGGAAGTGCCCAAACTGTGATTTGTATGTGACCGAAGATATTAGGCATATTCTGATGCAGTGCCCCAATAATAATGATGAAATGATACTCCTATATGGAGAAATCGCGGATAGATGTCCTAATGTCTCTAGAGTCCTTAATGACGAACCAGATGAATGCCTCATGATACTAATGGGGAAACCCATCCCATCTGTCGGAAAGGATGAGCTGACATGCATGCGATCTATAACTGCCCTTGCAGTGAGTAAACTGTATCGTAAAATCATGAGCAATCGTGCCGGCATTGGCTAGCTTTCCTGGTAAATCTGATTTACCATTTACAGCGATGACCCCCGCCTGCCAAAGGACAGAGAATTTGATTACCCATGTAATTTTTGTTTTCACAACGCCCCCGGGCCGAGTGGAGAAGTGTAGCACCCACTCTCTATACTGTGTTGGTTGCTCTAAGCAACTTTTTCCTAAAAAGTCGCTTTTGTTTCCTCTTGTTTCTCCGCTTTATAGCTATATTTATACATGTTGATAAGAAATTTGTTATTTGTATAATTTTGTATTTTCAATGATATAGTCAATAAATATACAACTACAACACAGATTATTCTAGATCCATTTGAAAAATGGACAACATCAAGATGATAAAAGAAGAACAGCAAATGCAGAAGAAAACAATAACCTTTTTCACTTCATCCTTAATTAAGTTCACATAAGGCCTATATATATATATATATATATATATATATATATATATATATATATATATATATATATATATATATATATATATATATATATATATATATATATAGTACGCATTACTAAGGTGCTGTAACTGTAGATGATACATTCATTGGCTCACGAATATGGCTTCACCACATTTGATAGGTTTATAATATTAGTAATATTATTATAGGTTAACCATGAAACCCAACTGTGTGGAGACTAACAGTGATTTTTCTGATGTCTACCACAAAGAACTTTGGTTTTGCCCCAGGTTAACGCTAGACTATCAAATTCTAGTTGACCTTCTCCCCTCCAAATTAGATTTAGACCCTATAAAACTGAACCCAAATAGAATATCTTGAGATATAGCTAGTCATACACAGTGCTGTGGCAACAGTCAACATGTGGGATATGGATTGCAAACTATGTATATTCAAATACTCTTGTTGTGTAATTTAGACTATGGGACAGCTAATTATAGATTCGTTATTGGCATATATATATATATATATATATATATATATATATATATATATATATATATATATATATATATATATATATATATATATATATGTGTGTGTGTGTGTGTGTGTGTGTGTGTGTATATGTGTTTTGGAAAAGCTTGAAAATTATCTGAAAATATTGAGAAAATATGATCATTACTAAAAGAAAATAAATTCCTGTTATGAACCTTTAGGAACACGTTATCTTTGCTTACTAAATTTTTGGTATTTCCAGCTTTGAAAATGTATGTGCATCCTCCCCCTTTGCACACACAAGAAATCCAATGGTTGATGCATTCCTTTTTCTCATTTCTTTCCAGAGTACAAATGTATCACTGGAAACGTAAGCGCGGCCACCTGGATGCCACAAATATTTCGCATTTTACTGCAGATACAATTATTGGAATCGACCTATTTTCCGCATAGTAGGGAGGAGCGAGTACGTTTCTTACCAAGGGATCAACACATGGATGGTGGGTCCAGATCCTAACTCATGGATTGGTGGCATTACCCTCACCTATGCTGAGGCAAATTATGTGCCTTATTCTTCCCTTCCAGTGTCGACATCTTACTATTCAGCTTACTCTTGGCCTTCTGCAACAAGCAATGAAATCCGTATTACTTGTATTGAAGATAACAACTACTGAGACATGCATTTCTAGTAATATGCATATCATGATATGAAACAAACATCTTGAGAAATATTTGACTTGGTATTGATTATCCTGGTAGACTTAATAATCCATCCGCAATATCCTTTTTTTAACATTGCTCCAATCAAAAAGTAACATGCAAGTTACAAACTCTCAGGTAATGTGTGCAAACTGGTGGGTTAGATTGCTGATGCAAAACTAACATTGAGAAACAACATTGCAGGGGATGTAGCAAAAGTCTAATAGGTCACAACCTGCTGTTATTGTAACCTATATTTTCCTTTTGTTTTTTCCCTTTCACATAAGATTGGGCACACATAAAAGTATCTTAAAGGCAATGCAATGTTTTTAAAATTGATGACTCAATATTTAAGTTCTTAGTGGGCTTGAAAATTACATTAATGTTTGAGATATAACTCTACCCAATAAATTATTTTGAGAGCAGCTAAACTATTTGAGGAAGGCAATGCAATATTTTTAAAATTGATGACTCAATATTTAAGTTCTTAGTGGGCTTGAAAATTACATTAATGTTTGAGATATAACTCTACCCAATAAATTATTTTGAGAGCAGCTAAACTATTTGAGGACTTGAGATGGAGACGGATATAAATTAAAATTCAGCTCTCTGCAATGTTTCTTAATATTCTAACCTTGAAATTTTTCGATTTTAAATTGCTCTGATAACGGCACCAATGCATGTGAAAGGGGTAAAATAAAAGAAAGCTAGCAACTAAACTAAAAAATTCCTCTTGCAAGCCCTTGCATAAGCCACATCGATATGGTGACAGTGTAATCAGGCAGAAATGAGGTTTCTCAGTTCAGCTGGAGATGTACTACAGCAAGTAAAATGGAGCAACAAAGTAAGTTAGCAAACTGAATGAATTGAAACTGTGACAAACGTAGCTATATGAACATTTATATGATAGTGGGTCAGTGAACAGTTGTCCTTCATTATCACACAATCAACCAGCACACTTTACGCCATGACAATGTCCTCGTGCTCGGACCAGTCTACAACATGGCGTCACAGGTATAACCCCCCCCCCCCCCCGAGCAGAAAGAATCACCTACGCATTGTCCTGCCCCAGTAACTAACCTGCTGGTGTGTCTTTCAGATGGACAACTCCCTCCATCTAGTCGATGTACAAAAACAATATGCAGTACGTCAATACTGAAGATGAAACCTTTAGAGATGGAACAAACATTTGTGGTATCCAGCATGAAAACCAAGCACCATGTGCAAAGCAAGCTTCTATGATAGCTGAAAGGAGAATCAGCTAACTGAATGCCCAGCAATAGTGGGAACTATAAGCTTAATTCTATGACATCATGTACACTTAAGAAAGGTGTTTATGCACCAAACAATTCAGTGTTTTTTTCGCTTCCCTGGGGTTTACAGCTAGTTCATTTTGCTCTTAAACCTTTTGTTCTGGTCGGTGGTTTGTCTTAGGCGTAGCCCAACCCTATTCTTTAACATTTAAAATATGACTTCATTTATACCTGGCATGTTAGCTGCAACATTAAGTTGTTTAGCTTCATTTTTTTTATTTGTGGAGAGGATACAATGCAGAAAAGAAGAAAAGCATCCCAAAAGAAATGATTATCTCGCTGCCTAAAGAACCCGAGATGTTGTCTGGAAAAGAGGAGAGAGCGACATTGAGTATCTATTTTGTTTATGGAACAGTGTATGTGCCTAAATTACATTTAGTTATGTGGGATGTCACATTATAATGATGGATGAACATGATGGCTGATATGTATTTCACCTTTGTATTGTGTTTGCATATATGATGCTTACTAAATGAAATTGTTTTTGTACTAAAAAGGACCAATTAAACTATTGGAACGGATACATACAAGTGTTTGTTTTGTTATTTGCAGAATTAATTAATAGGTGTGCATTTTAGTATAGTTATCTTAAAATATAGCATTCTTTGAAGGATAGACGATAGACGAGTTGCAAGTACGGCACACATTTTCTTTTGTGATGCACAGTCATTACAGTATCAATGCGATTATTTCAATGCAAGTAGCAGTTATTTTACATGCGTTGAAAACAACTTCAGACATAAAGCAGTCATGTTGTATTATTTCTATTCTCGTTACTGTCATGTCACAGTTACATTTGATTAAAACGAATCAAACTGCAGTCTTGTTAAGAACATGTATATTTTTTCCCCGCAAAAACAAAGCTTAAAGCTGTTCCCACATACACAATTCTTAATGAGAATTCAACTCGTCTAACACACATGCACTGAAGTATGCAGAAAAAGTAGCTGTTGTCTGGTCAAAAAATCAAGGAACCCTTTATGCGATTGCATAGAAAATACAACACACTACCAATTGCATATTTAGCTACAACAAGAATGTGAAAATAATTACCATGTTCGTAAGACGACTGCATCATGATGAAGACTACAATTAATGCAACAGTAACGATAATAAGGTTAGGGTTAAGTCTAAGGGATAGATGTAAACTTGAACCAAGAGTTTTGAACAAATGAGGAAATTACTGTCTGAAATCCTCAAAAACACATTTATCTTTCTTATTGTTTAACCAATCTTCACAGGTGAGTTATCATTTTGTTGGAAATTTGATTCTGCACATTTTTTTATTCCCTAACCTTTTTAGGTCAAGGTCATAAAAAGGTCAAATCAAGGTCAAATCTTCAATTTTCACCCTTTTTGTAGCTATAAATGTGGAGAAAGAAGTATCATAGCCTCGTCATTTTTCATTGAATCTTGGTATATGAGGTTTAAATCTGATTTGTCACATTAACCGTTCTATAAAACCAAGTATAGTATAGTATAGTATAGTTTATTGACTGTATAGCAAAATACAAAAGTAAAATCAGAGTAAAATAAAAAAAAAGCCAAAGAAGTGAAGAAGAATGCCTGTCTAGATTATTCCCTAGTCTAAGTTCTAAAGTTCTGTAAACTAGTTTCCCCCATAACTGGTATGGATTTCGGGCATCAATATACTTCTTTATCAATCGGAATTGTCATGCCCGAAAAGAAATAAAAAGATAAAGATGATTGGGGCCAAAAGGTCATTGCTTAGGAAGGGCGAAATGTATAACTATATGTTGTTTTGGAGTACAAAAACGGTTTCATATTACTCTTTTGTAAATATACATATGTATTTATCGACATCACCATAGAATTGATGTTATTAACGATTTGTAGAACTTTGTAAATTAACATTTATTTTCATTGTATTAATAAATGGATAAAAAGAGTACATATTTGATTCATTGTTCGTGTGTTTGTTGAACGTCAATCTAGGTCAAAACTAACCTCTCTTGGAAGCCTTTATTATCCCATCTTTTTAAACAGCATCAATAGCACATAAAATGACCACAATTTAATACTGAGGTGATAAGAACTATAAAACCAATGATTAATTGTAGACACTCCTTATTTTATGTAAAAAGGTATTTTATTTCACAAACTCGTGCTCATACTTCTACACGTTCGTAAATCAAGATGTCTGAGATTTCTCGAAGCAGTTTCAATAGTAATATTATGTTCTGTCCAGTGTATAGGCTTAACAGGCACCAGAAACTCGATGGGATTATTATGTTGTTTATTCTCCTTTAACTCTTTTGCACATGGATTGCATCCACACCACCTCATCTTAACTTATCAATAAGAGGGGTCTGAAGTGTTGTTTCTCATCCCGACAGGAGCACTAGCTTTTTTATCAACTACATGTATTTCTTATAACAGTGCTTCTTCCCCAAGAGGTATCGATGTATATCAGATCATCTCTACGTAGATGTGGGTAGGTAAGGTAATTGCCATTGCATGCCTCGGCCATAGAATTAAAAATTTTGGTTATGGTTTTGTTTTTGAGGCGACTAACTGACTACATGACTGAAAACAACTTGCACAATCATTTAGAATCTGCTTACAAGCCTGGTCACAGCACAGAGACTGCCCTAGTGAAAGTACAGAATGACATACTTACTAGCCTTGACCAGCACAGAATAGTTATACTGGTCATGTTAGATCTGAGCGCTGCGCTCGACACCATCGACCATGATATTCTATTCAGCAGAATGAAAAAAAAGCACTAGGTTTTACGGGTGAAGAACTTGTTTGGTTTACGTCTTACCTGTCAGGTTGCACACTCCGCATCAAGATTGACAAGTCATTCTCTGAGTTACAGGACATTCTGTGGTCCGTACCACAGGGATCAGTGTTAGGACCATTGTTGTTCCTGATCCACCTCCTACCCCTTGGGAAACTCATCAGAAAGCATGGTTTAGAGCTTCACATATATGCAGATGACACACAGCTCTATCTGTCAATAAAACCCATCACTCAACAAGCAGTTGATATAGGAGTTGCTAGGCTGGAAGGCTGTCTCACTGCAATATATACATGGATGTCACAGAACAAGCTGAAACTGAATGCAGACAAAACAGATGTCTTAGTGCTAAGCAACCCTATGCAGCGAGCCAAAATATCTGTGCCTAGCATTTCCTTAAGTGGTGAGATTGTCAAGTTTCTTAATATACCTATCGGCAATCTGGGCTCTGTTTTTGATCCAAGCATGAATATGGCAGCACAAGTGTCAAAGGCAGTCAAATCTGCAAACTATCACCTTCGAAACATCGGAAGGATCAGAAAATACTTGACTGCAGAATCAAGTAAAAGTGCTGTCATTTCCCTGGTAACCTCAAGATTCGATTACTGCAATGGACTTCTCTGTGGAATACCCGAAAAGCTAATATGTAAGCTCCAGAGAGTACAAAACAACGCTGCCAGGGGGATCACTCTCATAAAGAAGCATGACCATATCACTCCAGTACTGAAGGAACTTCACTGGTTACCAGTCAGGAGGAGAATTGAATTCAAGATTCTGCTACTGGCGTACAGATGTTTGCATGGAACTGCACCTTCTTACCTGAGGGAATTGCTGAAAGAGTATGTCCCGCCACGGACACTGAGATCAACATCCAAGAACTTACTCTGCGAGCCGAGAAACAACATGAAAACCTTTGGTGACAGATCGTTTAGTGCCTGTGCCCCAAAACTATGGAATCAGCTCCCAGATAATATTTGGGCAGCTGCGAGTGTGGCAATCTTCAAACGACAACTGAAAACACATCTGTTTTAAGATGTATATATCAATTAACTATGTGGATATCAACATCTACCCTTTGACAATAGAATGTAATGCGCCTTTGAGCATGTTTATATGGAAAGGGCACAATATCAAATGACAATTTTATATTATTATCATTATTATTATTACTATAATTATATTGAAACCCCTTCCCATTTCGAGCTGTCAGGAGAAGGTGGCAAACACAAGACCTGCTAGTGAGTAAAGGGGAGGGGGTTTAGTAAGGATAAACACACACTGTTGACAAGTGATCGAGACATGTATATTATAACCCCTACCCATTTCTAGCTACTAGCAGAAGTTGGCAAGCACAAGGCAAGCTAGTGATTAAAGTGGAGGGGTTCTGTAAAAAAAAACATTACTGTCGACCAGTGATCTGCTAATGTATTTCAAAACCCCTACCTTTTTCTAGATGTCCGGAGGAAGTGGCAAACACAATGTATGCTGGTGATTAAGGGGGGGGGGTTCTGTAAGGGTAAACATATCTGCTGACCGGAGATCTGGGCATATATGTTAATCCTTGCCCTGCTGAATTGCTTAATGGAATCTACCCTGATAACTGCATTGTTTCGGGTCCCTGCAGACGAAAGTTACCATTGAGGGTTAGGAACACAACTTGAATTTTGAGGAGTTACCCCCAACTTGCCATATATCAAAATGATGGTTTGGGGGGTCTTGAGAAAGGAGCTGTTTGGGTCATGTGCAGGCTCAATAGGAGATCCTATAGGCAAACTCAGGTGCATGCATGTTCATTAGCAGGTCAGAAAGTGCATATGGATATTTCCTGGCTACCCACTGCAGGTTAGTTATTTCTGGGTTCAGTAATAGCAGAGTTCATATTTCCTACCCATTTCTGGCTGCCAGGAGAAGGTGGCAGGCACAAGGACTGCTAGTGATTAGAAGAAGGGGGGGGGGGTACACTGTAAGGGTAAACGTGTACTATTGACACAGGGTACATTTAATGTTAGCATATTGTAGATATATTTGATATAATCTTCTCCCCTCATTTCTCAGTCATTCCCCAGATAACAGAAGCATGCCTTCATTTCTATGTCATTCCCCAGATGACAAGACTATACCCTCATTTCTCAGTCATTCCAATAATGACAGGACCAAGCCTTCATTTCTCAGTCATTCCCCAGATGAAACGACCACGCTTTCCTTTTTCAGTCGTTTCCCAGATGACAGGACTCTGCCCACCAACTTTCTTTATCCCTTTCATGGTAAGGGTTCCTCTGGATAAACATCCTAATAATCCTGATAATTTTGAAAGTAACTTAGGATTGAGGCATTATGTTTTAATTTTTAACTGGAGCACTTTTTTTCATCCCTTATTATACCTAATACCCAACACCCCCATAGCCTGGACACTGTACTAATGGCACACTGTTACCAGTGTGCTGCATACACAGGGATGTATTTGCTCCTACATTTAAATCCTAGGAGTCAAAATCTGCATCTACGTGGAAATCTTAAGGTCAGTCCCAGTACAGAACCCCCATAAGTACCTAATAGCTACAAATGAGTAGGGGTTTCAACTTTCATTATACTTCTCCGTATCACTGGTCAACGGTACAAGTTTATCCTCACAGAACCCCCTCCCCTTTACTCACTGGCTAACTTTGTGTTTACCAATTTAACCTGGCAGGTAGAAATTGGTAGGTGTTTCAATAAACATGTTCAAATCACTGGTCAACAATAATCCCACATGACATATACCCCTTGACAAGAATTTTAATTACCAACCAATTTAATAAATATTGTCATTTCTAGTATGTAAAGGATACCATGATGGATTAATACAACTTATCATTTTCCCATGCTGAGATTATGCAAATGCCCAAAGAAATAATTGTGCTGAAAGACATTATTTGAGCTTTAGCATCTAAAGACCGCAGGATACATATTTTCTTGGTTAAAAAAAGAGATTTGGTTGCTGAGATATAGCTACTTCTCAGTTATAAATGGCCATATTGGATTTATGCAAATGAGCTTATAAGATGATTGTTTTGAAAGGTATTTTGAATGAATCCTTCTATCTGGAAACCTTAGTATAGTTGTTTTCATTATTCAAAAACAAGATTTGGTTACAGAGATTTAACCATTTCTCATTTGTTGGTGGCCATATTGGATTTATGCAAATTATCATTTCCCATGCTGAGATTATACAAATGTCTAAAGAAATAATAATGTTGAAAGTCATTTTAAATGGGTTCTAGCACCTAAAGACCTCAGGAAACAAATTTTCAAGACTCAAAATGAGAACGAGTTGTTAAGAGATGGCCATTTCTCATTTATTGGCGGCCATATTGGATTTATGCAAATGAGCTTATACGATAATTGTAATGAAAGGTGTTTCAAACGAATACTTGTACCTGAAAACCCTAGTATAGTTTTTTTATGAATTAAAACCATGTTTCATTTGCAGAGATATAGCCATTTCTCATTTGTTGGCGGCCATATTGGAATTATGCAAATTAGCATATTTCCTGTACCAGGAATTTTCGAGACTTTTAGTATGTTGATCTAGGGACCTTATGAAAATGCATTGTGGTGAAATAATTTCTGTTGCAATTAGTTTTTTGAAAAACGCTAGTTTGCCTGGTCTAGAAGGAGGAGGATCATTTTAGATGTTACCGAAGTGTTCGAGAACAATATAAACATTATGAGAGAGAACAGGAATAATGTTATAATAATGAACGTGGTCAAGAGCATAAGTCTTCTTTGAAACCATTCTTCACTAATTAAGTATAAGAACAATGTTGTTAGAGAATATTAGAGGCGCTAGTATAGTATTTTACCCAGTATTTTCTCCGCTTGACTGCTATTAACGATCTTGATGAACTCACAAAGGGGCGCCTCTATAATCTATTTCTATGAAATACGTTGGCGGAAGTGTGACACCAAAGGTTTAATACTAAAAGTGGTAGACTCTAATTCCTGACAGACCTCATGCATGACGTAATGGAAACTTGTGAACTTGGAATCCCCTACCTAGGGTTAAGGTTAGATTTAGAGTTAGGAATCATGTCCAGAAAGTATAACCGTTCGATTTTTCAGGAAATGTTTCAAACTTTTGTATTCTAACTTTCAATTCTATTTCACGTCAAAAAAGACAATAATAATAATAATGATAATAATAATAACAATAATAATAATAATAATAATAATAATAATAATAATAATAATAATAATTGGTAAAAATTATAACATTACCGGTAGGACTATTACATTATTGGTAAAAATTATAACATTATCGGTAGGGTTATTACATTATTGGTAAAAATTATAACATTAACGGTAAGGTAATTACATTATTCGTAAGAATTATAACATCATCTAGAAGTTTATAACATTATTGGTTAAGTTATAACCTTATCATTTGCATCTTAATTTGCACTTAGATATGTTTGCTTGAACCTTTCTAGTAAGGTCACCTCCCTACTGATCTCCTATCTTCAGTTGGTGACCACTTTAGTGAGGATGAACTTGATAAATATCAAACCTGATGTCAAATGAGCCTTTTAATGTGGGTTCATATATTGCAAGGAGAAGTTATTACATTATTGGTAAATGTTATAAATGTTTAAATCCTTAGAAATGTTTAAATCCTTACATTTACTGTTTAAAGTGGCCGTAAGTTATTTAGGCTATTAAGAATACAATAATATAGTGCATAAAGGCCAACTCCTTTAAAACTAAGTTATTGAAGGCAATAAGGACACCAGAAAATAGTGCATGTATGTTTGATCTTACAGTTTATTACAATTTTGGTAAAGTTTATAACACTATCGGTAGCCGAGCGTTATTACATTATTCGTTAAGCTGTTATAACACGATCGGTAACCAAGAGTTATTACATAATTGGTAAATGTTATAACTTTATCGGTAAGTTATTACATTATTAGTAAATATTAGAACACGACCGCAATGAAACTCCAAAGCTGTGAAGTGGAAGAATTCACTAACCAGGTAAACCATTGGAGCTCTCATGCCCAGTGAGGCTTGAAAAACTCACAGAAAATAACGTTGCTCGAACCGCAGATAGCACAATGGGCACACTTTTCAAGATAAAAAGAGAACCAAACAAGAATTCGAAAAAACAAAAGCGTTGGCCACAATCGGAGACCCCAGGCAACCCTTTCCCACTATAATGTTCAAAAGCACTTTATAAAGAATAGTCAGTATAGGGATGTCAAATGTTTCGAACTTTTGTATTCTAACTTTAAATTTCATTTCACGTCAAAAAAACAGATAGTTTTTAGCGATTCAAGTTCTGATGATGATAATAATAATAACGATAATAATAATAATAATAATAACAATAATAATAATAATAATAATAATAATAATGATAATAATAATAATAATAACAATAATAATAATAATAATAAAAATAATAATAATAATAATAATAATAATAATAATAATAATAATAATAATAATGAAAATAATGATAATAATAATAATAATAATAATAATAATAATAATAATAATTATAATAATAATAATAATAATAGTAATGATTATGATAATAACAATTATACTGATAATTATTATTATTATTATTATTATTATTATTATTATTATTATTATTATTATTATTATTATTATTATTGTTATTATTATTATTATATTTATAAATAATGATAATAATAATACTAATAATAATAATAATAATAATAATAATAATAATAATAATAATAATAATAATAATAATAACAACAATAATGATAATGAAAATAATAATAATGATAACAATAATACAAACAATCGTAATAATGATAAAAAAGGTTATGATTATATTAATGATAATAGTGATAATTATAATAGTAGTGATAATACAATTAGTATTTGAAATAGCACCCTTTCCCACTATAAGATTCAAAAGCACTTTATAAAGAATAGTCAGTATAGAGATGTCAATAGTCTATATAGTCGTATACACTCCCTTTGAAATAGCAATGGTGACACTGGTCAAAGTTGTACCCTTTTGGAAGTATGCATTATTATACCAACTTTTAAAAAGGGCTACTCACTTAAAGTTTCGAATTGTATTTTAACTTGAGTGCTTACACACACAATAGAGGTCGCCTCAGTCTAGACCATATATTAGATCGCTTGACTTGTAAATGACCACATCATACCATCTGATTTCACTCGACTATCACATAAACGGGAACCTTCATCCAGACTTACATTTCTTTATATTTTATTCGTGTAATGTATAGCTTTTTTCCATGTTTTATTTTCAATATATAAGAGACAAAGACAAGTTTATTGTTATGTAGCAAAAGCTACGAGTTAACACTAACCGTATGATATACATATATAGCAACTGGTGACTATAATTTCATAACTACACAAAAGGTAAAGTAAAAATCCATTTGGAATAAAGATCAATACTGAGAATACTTCATATTTTTTATGGTAGTAAATTTATACAAATGCAAAAGCCTGCAGTGTAACATGTATATTATAGATATATTATCTAAGAAAACCAGTTCAGCTGATATCTATTCTATATTCACTTATATTGTTATATATACATTCCATACGGTCAGACCAATCGTTTGTTTAGTTAGACTGACCATGATTTCAAAGTTGATAAATTGTATGTTTGTTTTTTATATTATGAGTACATTCTGACGTCACAGATGATAAACTATGTACGATATGACCTGAATTGTTGTTTTGCCTCCTGGCGGGGGCACTCAGGTACAGAAGGGGGTCGCACCTGCGTTACGTATTTCGCGGAGGAAGGGGTCTTTTTGTAAGACCTCCGCATGTCCGCGATTTTGTAAAAGAAGGGTACTTTTTTGTACTCAGGTACGAAGTATGGGGTTCAAAATCCCCTTACAATCCAGGAAATATACGCGGCTCTGACGCCGAGTGACTCCCGAAGTGACTGGCCTACCGAGTCTGCTGCCGCCACTTGCTGCCGCTAAACATGCAGAGGATTATAAAATCTTAAGTTAAAATACGTGTTCCCGTTCATCCAATGTCAGTGTTTTGATAAAAGAAGGGGTGTTTATTAAGAGGAAAAAATCAGCGTTTTATTAAAATAAGGGTGCTTTTTTGACCAGAAATCAGTGCTTTAGGGGTATTTTTTAAATTTGATAACGAACGTATGCACCCCCCTAAATACCCAAGTGACCCCCCGGGGTTTTGCCTTGAGGGTATCATGCGAATGTCTTCAAAAATACTACATATCCCCAAAAATTATATATTACATATTATGCATACAGGCATATAGCAATGTTCCTAGTCGTCTGCATACTGAAATGCACACTATATCCGCTGAAATTATACTGTATACTTACCTCCATCATATTAGTCTCAATACAAATCCATTACGGATACAATAACAATAGAATCAATTAATTGTAGGGGCTTAAGAGATAAACACAAAAAGAATGACATATTTAATAAGGCTAGAAAGGAGAAAACCAATATTTTATGTCTACAAGAGACACCCCTGGTAGAGGAGAATTTGAAAACATTAAATCAGGAATGGAATGTAAATTTTATAATAGCGGGAAAGGAGAGAAATGCATATGGGGTATTAAAAGCATTAGACCGAAATTTTGAGTATGAAATTTAAAAGGAAATATGAAACGAGCATAGGCGGATCCAGGGAGGGGGGGGGGGGGGGAGGGGGCACTGCCCCCCACCTTGTTAAAAAATCATGGGGCCTGCCCCCCCCCCTTAATTTCTGGCAACAAAAAAAATATGAAAGATATTATCAATAGCAGGGAATTTCAGGGTGACAAGGGACCTGATTGGCCGAAAACATTTCATCCCAGGGATGTACCTTCCAGGAAAATCAGCCAAAACATGACATACCCAACTTCCCAGGAGCCTACAGCACTCTTTTGCCTTGTAACTAGATGTATTTTGTGACAAGCGACCTGATTGGCTGAGAGCACTAGGGTTGTACCTCCCAGGGAGGCCAGACAGTGCATGATATACCCAGCTGCCTGTAAGCACTGGCATGCCGCTGCTGCTCTGTTGCTCATTTTAGCTTGCCTTCCACACTTGTTATCCAAACAATCTTCGGTACAGGGGGCCAACAACCAGTTTGATATTAAATAATAAATTAAAAATCAGTTTTTGATGCAGCCTCACAGACACTTATACCTGTGACTTCCTGATGTGTAAATTCATCATTCTTAAAACAGGTATATTTAAAATGATTGAACAAACACAATTGATGTGATCATATTCATTACCTATCTTTGGGTTAACTTGGGAAGTCTTAAAGGAAATAGTAGACCAGCAAAGAAAAAAATTCTAAGATTGAATCTGAAGAAATTCCGAGATTTAGCCTACCCTTTTAATATCCCACCTAAGATAAAGAAAAATTAAATATCTGAAAAAGAGAATGTTAATACCTTGTACATTTAAAAAAAGGATGAAGGGGTCTGTCACACTTTCTAAACTTTTTTTCCAGAAATAGAGCTAAAAAAGGGAACTTTTTCATCTAAGTATTTCCAAAACTTCATGCTCCGAATGCACCAGAATGCATCACAGAGCATCTATATTTCAAAAAAATTCCGTGGGGGCATGCCCCAGGACCCCCCTGGCAGGGACTAGGCGCCTCCGGCGCTCGTGGTGCACGCGCTACGCGTGCACACAAAGAACTCAATTTTTTCAGGCTTGAGATAATAAGGGGCTGCAGTCAATCCCACTAATTTTGCTCTTGGCCACCCACCACTTTGATGGGCACCCCGGACCCAACCTGCGCCCCCCCCCCCACCCCATGATAAATTCCTGGATCCGCCCCTGACGAGGATGGTCGGTTTATAATAATTGATATAGAAAAGTCAAATAAAGAAAATATGGGGGCGAGTTATAGAAATACGGAGTTGAAGGGAGGAATATCTTATGTTACCTTAAGGTTGTTCATAACCTTATGATACCTTAAGGTTATGAATATCTTAATCAATGAGGAGAAAAGTAAACAGGGTGGATTGCCTCATAGTCAAATAAAAAAAAACATCGTTGTGATTTATAGAAAAATAAGTTGTCTCTAAGTTAAACTAAAACATGGGAATTGGGTTGTCTCTTAGAAAAAAAGAAAAATGGGTGTAGGTTATCAAAAGAGGCATGCGGTCAGTACAGATGGGAAAGGGGGATATACATGAGTGGGCTTTCCTTCCACGCCATTCTTTTTATCTGGCATAGACTCGGCTTTCACATTTACATTTTTTTAAACCTTTTTTACATATTCATTGTATGTATATATATATAAAAATATATATATATATATATATATATATATATATATATATATATATATATATATATATATATATATATATATATATATATATATATATATATATATATATATATATATATATATATATATATATATATATATATATATATATATATATATATATATATACATATATATATATATATATATATATATATATATATATATATATATATATATATATATATATATATATATATATATATATATATATATATATATATATATATATACATATATATATATATATATATATATATATATATATATATATATATATATATATATATATATATATATATATATATATATATATATATACATATTTTTGAAGTTTTGTTTATTTCATTGCCAATAGATGGCAGAACATGGTAAGTCATAATGAACTGCACTGATAGCCGAGTTGTCAAAGCGTTTTTAGTAACTGCTTGCTATTACTCAGCACTCTCGGGTTCTAATGCTGGCTGGGGCATGTGCGAAGGTTGCAAGTGACTTCTGGTAAGGCCCGGGTTTTGCTTGTTTACTCCGGTTTTCTCCAGCACTTACAGCGAACTATTCACAACATTTAATCTATAAAACCTCAGATTGATAAAACCAAGCGGATTTGAAACCAGCCTGTCAACATGAATAGCCTAGCATCATCCAATAGCCCAAATGTTGTGCTCTGCACATGCTCAGATGATGCTGGCGCACGGGTTTCTCTGTAATGTAAACTATACGATAGCCCTGATTAGTCCATGTTCCCTCGTGACCTGAAGCTGATGCCAGATCACCGAACCCCAGTCGTATCCAGCCCTTCACTATAGCGCATATAATAATTAGTCTCTCGCTACATATCCATTCTTTTCGTCATTTAAGATAAAACAAATAAGTGTTGGAAGAAATGTGGATAGATAGGCAACTTTCCAACGCGCATCAACCAGGATCAATGTTTCCCTAGGTTAATATCCGGCAATCGCATGTATAATGTGGATCACTTTACAACAAATATGCTCTAGTTATCAACTTCCCAAAATCAAGTATGGTCCAGTATTCTTCTGTATGACATAATTTGCATTCTGTGGCCACTCCTGCGAATATTTCATTAAAATATCAGTAGAAGTAGGTTTATCATCAGCTTGTGAACCAATGTAAAAAATATTGCGAGGCAACATCCATGATAAAAACAAAACAACATATGTAGCATAAACAAATCTCGATCAGTCCGGGACGTTCAAGTGTCAGGTGTCAAACTACCAGGATATGAATAGATTTACACTTTCCCTATAAAATGGCAGCAGCATATGCGAATTTCAAGAGGATATTACTTAATTATAGTGCATTCGATCTACAAATCTCACTAAAAAGTTAATTAAATGAGCCATCAAAAATGTTATTTGCTCTCATGATCAGTAATATGTATAATTGGTGTCTCTCACTCACTCTTATGAGCTGAATACGTTTGTCTTATTATCTTTTGTTCTATTTGGTTATATTCTTTATATATACACACACACACACACATATATATATATATATATATATATATATATATATATATATATATATATATATATATATATATAGAGAGAGAGAGAGAGAGAGAGAGAGAGAGAGAGAGAGAGAGAGAGATATAGATAGATATAGATATATAGATATATAGATATACATATATAAACAAACACAAACATATATTTATCTATCTATCTATCTATCTTTCTATAAATATATATATATATATCTATATTATAAGAGAGGAGGCCCAATCCTTTGCAACGCATGATCTCTGTTGCCGCACCTGTTTGCCTAATTCTGAGTTGGCAGTTTGGTGGACGAGTGTATCTAGATGGTTCTTAACGTAAACACATTTCAAAACTTTTATCAAAAAGATGATTTTGATGCTGATTTCTCAACCTCGAGCGCGGCCGGGTTTGGTTTGACCAACCGGCGATAGATGGTACTACCGATAGCAAACTTCTGCTTCCACAGTGGGGTTACACTGCACGAACTTGGTTGGTTGTACGGGGGCAGAAGTGCGCTGACTGTAGTAGTGTTAAGCCTACCCGGGTGATCAAATTGAAATGTACTTGAAAGGGTTTAGGCGGCATGGAGACCCTGGACATTGCCTGCATGGGCGCTTTAGCGTCCAGACAAATCCCATGGGTGAAAACACAAACAAGGGCAGAGTGCTTTGTCAGAGATGCGTAGAACACACCCATTGCGTGACCCATACAGCTCAGCATACTACGGTGGCGCAGGGGTAACATGCATATTTGAGCTTTAAAAAAATCCGGACGTTTCTACAGTTCAAAAAATGAACTATCAATGTAAAATAGTTAATAATTTGTAACCATCTTTCAGCCCTTCTGGTGTAAATGCTGTGTGCCATTCCAGGAGGTCGCATCTGAGACTCAAAATAGCAAGCGCTCAGTGCATATACTGTAAAAGGACTAAGGAACGTGTCTGCTAAGATAGTTACTTATATCAGGTGTGACGAGAGAGAGGGGGGGGGGGGGTAGGAAGAGAGAAACAGCAAAGAGAGAGAGAGGGTAGGGAGAGAGAGATACAGAGAGAGTGAGGGGGAGGAAGAGAGATACAACGAGAGAGAGAGAGAGAGAGAGAGAGAGAGAGAGAGAGAGAGAGAGAGAGAGAGAGAGATACAACGAGCGAGAGAGATAAAACGAGCGAGAGAGAGGGGAGAGAGAGATACAGAAAGGGATACAACGAGAGAGAGATACGAACGAGAGAGCGGGAGGAAGATAGATACAGAGAGAGAGAGAGAGAGAGAGAGAGAGAGAGAGAGAGAGAGAGAGAGAGAGAGAGGGGAAAGAGAGATAGATACAGAGAGATACGACATGGGAGAGAGAGAGAGAGAGAGAGAGAGAGAGAGAGAGAGAGAGAGAGAGAGAGAGAGAGAGAGAGAGAGAGAGAGAGAAGGGGGGGGGGGAAGGAGATAGAGATACAACATGAGACATGGCATACGTTACGCAATACTTTCACTTTGAAAATAGTTTTGAGTAGAAATGATTATAATTTGATATATCAGTGATATCATGAACATTCACTGGCCTATATTCTTTATTACAGCCGGTTTAATAAACCTTGATCTTATTTGTCGACGGTGTATCTGTTTTTTGCCGTAATTATTGATACGTAGGTGACCCTAAATGTGTGGTGTCAGGGAAATCTGGGTGCCCTGATATGTTTGCCATTATTAAACATTTCGGGGTTTCCGTCCGGAGGACGGGTACTTTTCTAGTATATATATATATATATATATATATATATATATATATATATATATATATATATATATATATATATATATATATATATATATATGTATATATATATATATGTATATATATATATATATATATATATGTATATATACATATATATATATACATACATACATACATACATACATACATACATACTTGCATACATACATGAACATATACATACACACGCATGCATGCACACACACACATGCACAAACACATATATAGTATTCCAATTAGAAATAGCTGAGGTTGAGGTAACTGCTGATTGACACCAGGCATATTTCATGCCTTATCTCTACATTATTCAACAAATACAATTGATCATCTGATAATTAATATTCATGAAACTAGTACCTGTCCGCATGCGCAGGCTTATATGATATAAAGAGAAAGCTCTTGATTGACACCATGCAAAACATATCTCTATAGATACCACTGTTTACAAGAGAAAACACACCACAGTTGCTGTTGCACATGCGCACAACTTTATGTCTATATATCTCATATACAGACTGGATTTAGCCTTTTTCAACACGAGATTGATAACATAACCTTCATCATCAATTTGTGCTCACTATATGTACCCATCTGGACTGACGTTTCATCACTAGCTTTCATAAGAAAAACGGAGAGAGAGAGAGAGAGAGAGAGAGAGAGAGACAGAGACAGAGTGACAGAGACAGAGACAGAGGCAGAGAGAGAGAGAGAGAGAGAGAGAGAGAGAGAGAGAGAGAGAGAGAGAGAGAGAGAGAGAGATTTTACACTTAAAGTTCAAGACTAGATAGCCATGAAATCAGGACGTATTTCTGCCGTATGTTTTGTGACACCCCTTGCATATGGGTGCCTTGTACTCATATCGGTGGTTTTCTTTGAATTTGCTGTGGCCAATTTGATATTCCAAGCACCATGTGGACCAGACAAGGCTTACCAAGAGAATCTACTGGGAAGTGCAGAAAAGACTGACACTAAGGGAGCTTGCAGTATCCTCTGTCTGAAAGATGATACTTGCAATTCCTTTACATACAATCTTGGCAACAACCTTTGTCAGCTTTCTACTGGCGTGGAAAATGATTGCAATCAACTCAAAACAGAGACTGATTCCTTGTATTATGTGGCGGTAAGTCAAACAATAATATATAATATGTCTTCCGTTATTAAGTTAACCACTTGATTTTCAGATAGCACACGTGAGCTTATACAAGCTTAAGCATCACAGAGTATTTCCAAAAATGTCCTTTTATGAATTTCCTCTCCTTGAAAATAAGCTTCAATGAAGAGGGCTAATTCATACCTTTCCGTAAATTAAATTGATGGTTCAATACAGAGCTGGATCCAGGGTTTCAGATTAGGGGGGGGGGGGGGGGGGGAGGGGGTTGCGTGGCTGTGTTGAAATACATATAAATATGATAACATTTATATTAGAACCGTCTGAGAGTCTGGCACACATTCTCACTCGCGCCAGATATACCCCCCTGGATCCGCCTATGCGATAGCCAAATCATTTTGTGAATAGAGTAAGACTGATAGACAATCAGTATATGAAACTGACAGCGCAAGGAACAGATGTTCGTTGTACTATATTTACTTACTTATGATCATGGCAACCTATTCCTTTAATTTTTTGTCAAGGACAAGCAAATGATTATAAGATTCTCTGTTTATGATATTTGAAAGATGAATATCATTTAGGCATCCTGTCCATAGATCAATCCATACAGATTTCATATGGGATATATAACTTCTCCTATGGGTGTTTTAAGTATTAACTGTTTCCCTACTGACCTCTTCCTCCTTAAAGAGCTCCCTTTTCTTTTTCTAAAAATGTTGCCATGTTCCATTTCTTTTTGCATGTGCAACTTTTAGAATATAAGATATGTGTGAACGCTGATTGAATTATTCTACTGAATATGGATCTTGGCAATGCACATTAATCAATTTTGACTAACTCTATTAAATTCTTGAAAGGTAAACAGGTGTACCTCTGTTAAATATGAGAGCTAATAGGCCAACTTCTACCTTTCATTTTCTGACCCCCAGGTCCCCAATTAATGATACTCTGAAAACAATGGATACTCATACATTAGGATCAAATGATCACCTTTTGTCTGGGTTATTGCTAACACTTGTCTTGCTCCTACCATTGTATCAAATCAATAGATTAATCAGAGATCTGATCTCAAATAGTTGCTCCATTATTGCCAACATTTCAATTAAACCTTTACTGATTTCAAATAAAAGTAATAAATTCATCATCTGTGTTTGCAGAAACAATTTGATACAAGTAAACAGCATTTCATTTAAATGAACGTCATCGATATATCATCCATGCAAGGAGAGCCCCTGCAAAGTGTTGAAAAACTCAGATCACGGCAAGAGAAAACATTGTTCTTTGCAGTTTAGAGGATAAGCATTTCACAACAAATGTATTGTTGGGTTTCCTTTTATACAGCACAACTGGTAGTAAACTGATACATATAACATAGCTGTGGTGTAAGCAATCACACATACAGACTGAGAATGAGATATTTTTTCACAACATATTTTTTTGTGAATGCTCAAAGTCATATTGATTGATTAACTTCTGTCATAGTTGTAACAAACAATTGTCTTGCTACTATCATTGTATCAAATAAGTCAGAGGCTGGACCTGCGTCGGTTGCTACACTAGCCTAAATGTCAATTAAACCATGTGTGTTTTCAAGTGAAAGTAGGCAAGTTTACCATCTGGTTTAGAGGAGGCCAGTCAAAGTGATGCGTAGGGCCTTTGATTAGGGAAAGGACAACCTAGTCAGAACTCTCATGGGATATTGGCCAAAATAATTCAGCTATGTTAACTAGCTTTGCAAGCAATATATCTAAATGTTTTTGTATTCGCATCTCACACATGAATAATATTTGACTATTGTGATGTGAGTTAACTAAGAATCAAACTGGTATGGGTTACAGCAGTGGAATGAGCATTCAAATGCTTGGAAAGAGAGAGAGAGCAGGGGTGGGGAGGGTTCTGTTGAAATAATTTATTCAATTGATGCTCCAATAGTAGTACTGTGTGATCACAGTATGTCTGAGTTAAAACAAACACTTATCTTCATTCTTCTATTCTACCCAATCAAACATAGTCTTGATCTGCATCACTTGCCACAGTGTTGATATAGTACTGGTGAGAGCATTCACACTCAGAGAGAGAGAGATAGAAAAGTGGGGGCTCCAATGGAGTAAATGATTGTGGATGCTTATATAGATGTATTACAGGATCACCGTTTGTCTGAGGGGAGGGTAGGTAAGCAGCCACCGCGCTGACCGCACTCATTTACCGCACTAACCACAAAGGCCTGTTTAGTTGATGAGCATATCACTGACCCCAGAATATCCATGTTCTGGGGCCTAGTAGATATGGGGATGATAGTCATTAAGCCAGGGACGAAGTGATAGCGGTGACCGCACTTACCGTCCTGCTGCTAGCTCTCCCTCACCCCAACCACTTAATTTATATATATATATATATATATATATATATATATATATATATATATATATATATATATATATATATATATATATATATATATATATATATATATATATATATATATCAGCATTACGTTGAACTTCTAGAAAACAATCATTATTCTAGCTCTCTTAACTAAACTGCACAATTTTCGCCTGTATTTTGCTGTTTTTGAACATCATTACATTGGCTTATATAAGATGTTAACTATTCTAGTTCTAAACATAACTCATTTGGGTAGCAAATAAATTGATAATTGTAGTTATAAAACTGTAGGTACCTGCACTGCTGGTGACAGGGGTCTGAAGAGAGAGAGAGAGAGAGAGAGAGAGAGAGAGAGAGAGAGAGAGAGAGAGAGAGAGAGAGAAAGAGAGAGAGAAAGAGAGAGAGAGAGCTTGGAAAAAGCATAATTCGGAAAACATATCACAAAGAAATGTATATCAAAACAATTTAATTGAGTCTCGCCCATGTATTTATTAAATAATA
>OZ012691.1:40212074-40246259 GCA_963942565.1 Maea johnstoni | reverse complement strand
ATATCTATATATATTTAGGTATATCTATATTTGTGTATTTATGTATATCTATATATATTTATGTATATATAGGTATATATATATATATATATATATATATATATTATATATATATATATGTATATTTTTATATATATATATATATATATATATATATGTATATATATATATATTTATATATATATATGTATATATATATATATATATATATGTATATATATTATATATATATATATATATATATATATATATATATATATATATATATATATATATATATGTATATATATATATGTTATATATATATATATATATATATATATATATTTATATATATATATATATATATATATATATATATATATATATATATATATATATATATGTATGTATGTATGTATGTATGTATGTATGTATGTATGTATGGTATGTATGTATGTATGTATGTATGTATGTATGTATGTATGTATGTATGTATGATATATATATATATATATTATATATATATATATTTATTAATATATATATATATATATATATATATATATATATATATATTTACGAAATGATGAGTTTCAAATTCTTCTGAGGGCGCAAATTATTCACATTTCTGTTCATGGTATCTCACATATAAAGTATCTCATATTTGAGCACCTGGTGTTACAGAGGTAGTCGACGTGGCACAGATCAACACATCGCTGCGCGTTACCACTCTTTGGCTCCGTGGAGTGGAACATTGGGCCACCTGTCCCTTGCCCTGTAGTGGTGATGATGACCTGTCCTGTTCCCTCACACACCCACTTGCCCTCCGTGACATGGTCAGTTAGGCCAAGAAAGTATAAGTCAGCAATATTTTCTTGAATATATGAAATACTTTACTAGTATTTTCACCAATAAAACTTTTCAAGCACGGAAAAAGATATATTGATAGTTCTTTCATCGTTGAGCAAAAGTGATATATTTTATCAAAGTATTTAAAAAGATACACTAATGCCAACTACCAATGAAATATTGAAATGTTTTCATAGAAGGTTGTCTCAATTTGATATCCTTTGACTTGCATACATTTGACCTCAATCATTTGATGCTAAATATGCTTCACAGATGCCCAGCTTCAAGGTGATACTAATCTATTGTGTTCTATACATTTTGACCCACAAAGATAAGCCGACTCCATCAGAAAAAGTAATTTGTATGATTGGATAGCAAATATTTATGTGTTAACAACTTACTTGATGTGAGGTAATTCTTTCATTGCCGTCAGCTGATCTTTGTTTCGTGGACAGGCAAGCATGGCGCCGCGAGCATCACAGTCAGCCTGGCCTCTGTGTAATTCAACCTTCTGGGGTAGGACGCGTAGTAATAGGACTACTCCAGAGAACTCGAAAAAGCCAGGTGGACCTGTTAAAATATATATCATTGTCTCATTAGAATGTACGTGAGCTTTTAATTTTTGAACAAAGCTCATGATATTGAGGAACATTGGTATATATGTATAGGTATTCAACAACATGTTCATTTTATGTCTCAATTGTTCATAAATTTTGCATATAAGGTCTAAATTTAGTCATAAGTTAGGAATCAGAAAATTCGAAATTTCACTTTTTCCAAATTTTCAACTGAGATTTCGAATAAAATAAATTTTTATGGCGTAGAAAATTGAAAAAATATATGATACCCTTCCTTCCATATTGATATTCTTTGTTCTTTTTAAATTAACCCCATATGCTAGCTAAAATAACTTTTTCGTATTGAATATCCAATAGTATCACGGATGTTAACCCTTCCACTGCTAAGGCTACTTTCGTCTAAAGCACACGATGCAACGATTTTAAATAACTAAATAGAAGCCCTGTCATGCTGGTATTCATTAGATAGGTCTTACTGAGTACTCTCAGATTAATACCTATATGCCAGTGTTTCATTCATTTTTCAGCTTTTTTGCATCATTTTGCATTTGCCAAATTGGCCACCAGCATATATAAGGGTTAACATTCGGGCGTGTTGCAATTGCACGCAGCATACGCACTGTGAATGGTGCGCACAGTTGGTAGTGAAACATTCATCAACCCTTTTTGAACATACGAACCAGACCATTTCACAGATGCACCAGATTTTCCACATACTCTAAATGCTTCAAACATGTCTTCACGTTAGTATCTAAGTATTTTGGGTCTAAAATGTTTCATAGTATTGCTTGAAGTCTGGCAATCTCTTAATATAAACGTCCCTGATTTGTATTTGTGTATATAAGCTCATATTAAAACAATATACATGTTATTAAGGTTTTGCTCAAAACATATCTTGTACCATGCGGAAAGATACTATTACGATCAGCCTATACCAAGCATTCTATATTTTATGTATCAGAACCCAGCTTTGTACTTACATACTCTATCCAGTGAGCAGTCACTTCCAGAGTAGCCTGGAGAACAGGTGCAGTTGTTTCTTCCATTAGATTGACGATTTGGACCAGAACAGCCAGGTGTAATATGAAATAAAAAGAAATATTACATAATCGCCTTAGCCAAATATATAGGAAGGAATACCTCTGTAAAGAGCCGACATTTAATTCCTGCACCAAATGCATGGCCACCCTGGGCAAAATGCACGACCCCACGCCTGATTGCCACCAAGGTTTTCTGGGCATAGATGCGTGGATAACCTCACGACTGAACGTAGCTTTGATTCACATGCTACTCGGGACATTACTAACGTGGTTTATATTATGACATGTTATCAATGATGTTTGTACAAAAAGGCACTGAAGACGTCCGATTGTCTGGTGCATGATTAAATGTCGACTCTGTAACTCACTTATCAAGGAATTGCACACCACATGCATGCTGTTAACATTAAGTTAAAGTAAAATTGAGAAAGTATATACAAGCTAAAACACGGAAACATATCAGGTCTTATATACAACATAATATTTTAAACATTATCTTCACGAAAGAATATGCACAGCAAAGATAAATGATTATTGGCAGAAATCTGTATGAGGGAAAGAAGGCATTGGGTTTTACGTTGCTTTCAATGGCTAATCGCGACGATACATAAACCTGGAACCAGGAAGAAATTCCATGCTCTCCATGAATAGTTCCAAGGTGTCTTTTCGGTCATAACCCCCAACAACGCCGCACATTTATATAACCAGGCAAACCCGCTTGTGACCTTAAATAAACACTAGTCCACGGCAGACCCCTTCATATAAGGATTAAATACACATGTCAATAGTGCTTCATAGGAAACCAAGGGGAAGTATTAACGTAAATATAGAATGATGATTGCTTGTTAAGACATGTTTGATGCATTTTATAAGAAATCATACACAGAATCTCCAAAATACATAGTCAGGGAAATAGAGGTTCCATCACGAGTGGATGGAAGGAGGCGGAATCATGCACGAGTGAGTGATTTCACACAAAATCACTCACGAGTGCAAGATCCTCCTCTTTCCATCCACGAGTGAACCAGTTTCTCCCACGATAAAAAGGAGACATTTACATGTTTTACAATGAAGTTAGCTAGCCTAAACTAGGTCAGCCAAAGGTCACCTGCGCACTAGTTCAACAATGGTAATACGCGTTTGTTGTGACGTGCACCGTTTGTTTTCTCAGAAACTGGCACCAGATCACGAACGTTGACGCTTGTTCAAATCCACGCGCGCTATTGTAAGGTATACCTTTCACCCAACAGCAGTGACCCGCGGATTGAAATTGAGGGACCTGATTGGACAATTACACTAGTTTGACCCTTTAACCCCATTGAAGACATCCCATTGAGGACAACTTATCCTTAACTGTAAAAACAACTTACCCTTAACTGTAAAAACAAATGTTCACAAAATATTTGAAGGAGAGTTGTGGTTTGGCTTCTGATCTACATTTCTCCTTCAAATGTTCCCAAGAGAATGCTTTTGCAAGTAAAATATTTCCAAAATTGTCAGGACGCTTTTGGCCGCTCTGAGTGTAAATGGGTTAACAAACATTTCTTTCTCGATGGTATGTGTACCAGGCTATTGTGGGATTATGTAGAACCACGAAATTCAATAAGAAAAAATATGTTTTCTACTGAATACACATTGGATGAAAAACATAAATTATCTGGTGACCAGAAGAAAGGATGTTTCACTATAAACATCATTAGTGCAGCTAAATAAGTAATGAACAGCAGTTGTTTATCTCATAAGCGGATGCACACAACTCAAATTAAAAGTATGATAAAAAGTATATTGAAACATATCGACGAACATTCAATTATATCCTATAGAAGGGGATTAGAAAAGTTCTATCATACTATCACCTTTCAGTCATGTTGTAAAGTAAGATACACTCACTAACGTATGTTAGATGATATTATTTCTCACTACTGCCCATGTTCGAATCCGGCCGGGGCATGTAAGTAGGTTGGCAGTGACATGAGTCAGGTGGTGGTTTTCTAGGGTATTCTGGTTTCCTCCACTACAGTTTACACTTACAACTGTCCAAGGAAGGTAAGAAAAGAATGGGTTTTCCATCGCTTTCAACAGCTTAGGTCATATCACGACGAGATAGAAACCCGGAACCAGGAAGAAATTCCCTACTCTTTACGAATAGTTCCAAGGGGTCTTTCAGTTACAGAAGGACAATAGACAGCCTTCAACAACGCCGAACATTTATATAGCGACCAGGCCAACCCGCTTGGGGATCCAGGGAGACTCAAACCTGCAAACTCACGGCGGATCCCCCTTACAACTATCCAATCACGAATTAGCCTAAATATGGCAGAAAGAGTGACGATAATCGGAATTCCGAGTCAAGAATGCTATAAAGTCCCAGGTGCATGTAAGCCCATTTTGCAACCAAGGGAATCAAATGGTGTGACAAATTGTATAAAAAATACATGGAAAAGGTTCCCAAGAGGAATTGTCATTATTTTTTCGAATAGTTGCTTCATTTTAAAGATATTCTCAGATATGCTAGACTAACAGTGTGTATGCTACAGATGTGAATGGCTCTATATAAGGACATCAAATATGCATTTCTTCCAAGGGAATTCTCATTCATATATATATATATATATATATATATATATATATATATATATATATATATATATATATATGTGTATATATATATATATATTTGTATATATATATATATATATATATATATATATATATATATATATATATATATATATATATATATATGTGTATATATATATATATATTTGTATATATATATATATATATATATATATATATATATATATATATATATATATATATATATATATATATATATATATATATATATATATATATATATATATATATATATATGTGTGTGTGTATAGCTATTTATGAATTCTAGGCAGTTTCCATGCCAGGCTTTATTACATCCAGTATACATTGATAAGGCCATCAGAAGGGTCACTATTGTTGTTATCCCCACATACGACATGAATCTCTTTACAACCGTTGGTACAATCTATTGACTCAGTTAGGTGTCAATAGATAATAGTGTTGCAGGAGGTTAAACAAATGCCACAACACGCTATCGTTGCCATGGTGAGTGCATGGAAATTTTATCACAATCAGTTGTAATAGAAAGCATATTTCGTCTATTCATATTTTCGTCCGTCCCTCTTTCACACAATTATTCGTATGCACTCGAAACAGGGAACAAGGTATTTTGCTGATGTCACACATCATTGATAATTGATATTGTCTATCTATAGTAGGTTTTCGAACAAGAATTCGTGAAAGAAGTTACAGGCATCCTATCAAATGAATGAATGAATGAGGATTTAAAGATGCACACATTCTATTTACTGCCATAAAATTTAACGAAGAATTGGTCCTGTGTCATTGCTATAGAATAATAGCAAAGCACATTTGTATCGAAACGAGGCCCTTATATATTACTGATGAATGACAATCCTTCATACGGTCATTGGTATTCAATTTAAATCCAGTGTATTATGTTTTTTATAATAATCTACAACGCCAAAATTCATACTGACCCAGTGCAACTCACAAGGAGGTTGTTTCAAATGCCTTCATCAGACGATGGCATTGTTCATGTGTACATATTTGAAATAATACCAGTGCATTACCAACACAAAGTGTGAATGTGGTACGTAAAGAGCACTGATAAAACTACTCACCTAAATTGAAGCATTTGGACTAATGAAATTTCAAGTGTATTTAAAAGAATTATTGAGGAGGGGGCATTGTACCTTTTCTTCAATGCTGTATTGGATGCCTCATTGTTTAAAATTTGCCCCGTCATCCAATGCAGAAATAATGTTCTTTTAAGCCAACCTAACCCCCCCCCCCCCCACCCCATCTCACTGGGACCTACGCTCTCCACGCTCTCCACGCTCTCCACGATCTGACAAAATGTTGACAAATCACCGAAGAGCGTAGTATAGTCACGGGTGAGCGTAGTGGTGTCCGTGAGATCGATTATGGTCGCTATAAGTGCAGTGAGCGCGGGATAATCTGATGCATGTATCATATAAGCGTAGGGCGATCGTGGCTGTTTTAAAGCATAGTAGCAGCGCAGTGCGATCACCAACAGCATGGCGCAAGCTGCGTACGAGCGCAAAGGTCGTACTACAGCGCAGGGAGAGCGTCGCCAAATAGAACTCTCCCTACCACCCCCCCCCCCCTCATCTCTCTCTCCCCGCGTTCGAATGCTCGTTCCAGTGCTATGTTATCAACATCAGTTTCATAGTTTACTTGCATCGAAACAAACCAAATATAACTTCAGGTGTGAAATGCAAATACTTTAAATTCAATAGAAAATGAAACAATTAGATATAGTGCTTGCAAAGTTAGTTAACATAGCTTCGTTAATTTTGGCCCATATGCTAGGAGAGTTCTAAATAGGTTGTCCATTCCCTAATAATAGGCCTTATGCAGCACTTTTCTTTGCTTCCTCTAAGTCAGATGATAAAATTGTTTACTTTCACTTGAAGACAGACATAGTTTAACTGACATTTAGGCTAGTGGAACAACCAACGTAGGTCAAGCCTCTGATATATTTGATACGATGATAGCAGCAAGACAATTGTTTGTTACCATTATGACAAAAGTTGATCAAGCGATATAACTTTGAGCATCCACAAATAATTATTTCATAAAAGATATCTCATTCCCCGTTCGTATGTGTAATGAATAACACCAAAGCTATGTTACCTATTTATTAACTGTCAGTTGTCCTGTATAAAAGGGAGTGAAATGCTTATTCTCTAGAATGCAAAGAACAAGGTTAACTTTCTCTCTAAGCATAGATTTTCATAGTTTTGCAGGGGCTCTTCTCATATGGATGATGTATTGATGACTTTCTTTTTAAAACAAAGAAGACCTGACATTTGGCAATACAGTAGTAACTGATGTAGATCAGGCCTCTGATTTAATACAAATCTAGCAGCTAGACAAGTGTTTGCTTATGCAGCGTATTCCTGTGATATATATACACCTATAATATATTACTCCATTGGAACCCCCTTCCCCCCCCCTCTCTCTCTCTCTCTCTCTCTCTCTCTCTCTGATACCAGTGCTATGTTTACCATACTGGTTTTGATATGCAGTTTACTTGTATCAAATTTTTCGAAAAAAAAATGATTGCATAGTAACAGCAGCATCACGTTGTTCATTATGTTATCAGAGGTAAAGCCTAGGGTTACGCTTTTCATAATAAGAGGACTTATGCATCACTTTTCTGGGCTTCTCCTCAAACAAATAATTAATTAATCAAGTTCCCCTAAAGACATTAAAGATTTTACTTTGCCTATTGGAGTAACTGATGCAGGTCAGGCCGCTGATTTTATAAAGCGATAGCAGCAAGATAATTGTTTGCTTAAAATCAGACTAACGCTGATCATTTAATATGACTATGAGCATACACAAACAATTACTTTATGAAAACATTTTCACTCTCTCTCAATACTTGTGATTGCTTATATCTGAGCTATGTTACCCATAGTTTGAGACCCAGTTGTGTTGTATCACAATTATCCCAACTTTACTTCTATTGTGAAATGTGTATACTCTTAATTGCAACAAAAAGGTAAAAATGATTGTAAAAGTAGGGAGCAAAGCCTTATAAATGCATTCTGTATTTTGTTAGAGTTTATACTGTCTCACCTTTATCAGCGGTGTTATTCGTCATTTTGCAGGGGCTCTATTCTCACAGATGAGGTACTGATGGATTTTGTTAGACAAAAGACTCAACTGACATTTAGCAATAGAAGAGCAACTGATGCAGATCAAGCCTCTGTTTGAGTTGGTACAATGGTAGCAGCAAGTGAAGTGTTTGCCGAATATGAGACAAATGGTGATCCGGTAATACTACTATATAAGCATCCACAATCAATTACTCCATTGGAGTCTCCACCTCTCTCTCTCTCTCTCTCTCTCTCTCTCTCTCTCTCTCTCTCTCTCTCTCTCTCTCTCTGAGTGTGAATGCTCTTGCCAGTACCATGTCAATACTGTGGCAAATGATGGAGATCAAGACTATGTTTGATTAGGTAGAATAGAACATCAAGATAAGTGTTTGTTTTAACGCAGACAAAAGGTGATCGCACAGTACTACTATTTGAGCATCAATTAAATAATATATTCCAACGTAACCCTCCCCACCCCACCTTTCTCTCTCCAAGCGTTTGAATGCTCATTCCACTGCTGTAATTCATATCAGTTTGATTCTCAGTTAACTTGCATCAAAATAGCCAAACATTACTTCAGGTGTGAAATGCGAATGCTTTAAACTTGAAAAAAACAAACAAAACATTTAGTTATAGTGCTTGCAAAGCTAGTTAACATAGCTGCATTATTTTGGCCTATATCCCATGAGAGTTCTAACCGATTTGTCCTTTCCCTAATCAAAGGCCCTACGCATCACTTTTCCCAGCCTCCTCTAAACCAGATGGTAAACTTGTATACTTTCACTTGAAGACAAACATGGTTTAACTGACATTTAGGCAACATTTAGGTGGAGCAACGGACGCAGGTCAAGCCTCTGACTTATTTGATTCAATGATAGTAGCAGGACAATTGTTTGTTACAACTATGACAAATGTTGATCAATCAATATGACTTTGAGCATTCACAAAAAATTATTTCATGAAAAAAAATCTCATTCTCCGTCTGTATGTGTGATTGCTTATACCACAGCTATTTTACCCGTATCAGTTTACTACCAGTTGTCCTGTATAAAAGGGAGCTCAACAATGCTTTTGTTGTGAAATGCTTATCCTCTAAACTGCAAAGAACAATGTTTGCTTTCGCCATGATCTGAGTTTTTTAACACTTTGCAGGGGCTCTTCTCGCATGAATTATGTATTGATGAAGTTCATTTAAAAATAAAGAAGACCTGACATTTGGCAATACAGTAACAACTGATGTAGATCAGGCCTCTGATTTAATACAATTGTAGCAGCTAGACAAGTGTTTGCTTAAACAGCGTAATACTTTTATTTGAGCATCCATAATCAATTAGTCCATGGAACCCCCCCCCCCCCCCCCGTCTCTCTCTCTCTCACTCACTTTACATCTGAATGCTAATATAATGATCTGCACTATGTTACCCATGTTACCCATACTGGTTTGATGGGCTGTTTACTTGTACCAAATAGTTTCTGCAAACACAGAAGATGAATTCATTACTTTTATTTGAAAACAGTAAAGGTTTAATTGAAATGTTGGCATTATTGACACAACTATTCGAGATCAGGTCTCTGATTAATTCATTAATTTGATACAATGGTAGGAGCAAGACAAGTGTTTTAGCATTATCCCAGACAAAAGCTGATCATTTGAGCATCCATTGTTTTCAGAGTATTATTAATTATTCCCAAAGAGTAATCTGAAATTTTGCCAGAATTGGAAACCTGTTGGTCAGAAAATGAAAGGTAGAAGTTGGCCTATCAAGGGCATGGATTTATTGATATCAAGGGCTTCAATACTTCCAAAAGGGGTAATGTTGGTACCTTATTACTACGGAAATGGGGTATCAAGGTCCTCATATTGGCCCAATATAAAATGTTTTATGTCCCAGTTCCTAAATTGCATATAAAACTCATATTTAACTGAGGTGCACCTGCTTACCTTTCGAGAATCTGATAGAGTTAGTCAGAATTGATGTATGTGCATTGCCAAGATCCATATTCAGTAGAATAATGCAATCAGCATTCGCACATTTCTTAGATTCTATGAAAATGGAAATGGAACATGGTAACATTTTAAGAAAAAGAGAAGGAGCTCTTTAAGGAGGAAGAGGTCAGTAGGGAAACAGACAAAGCAAGGAGCTAAGTACTTAAAACACCCATAGAAGAAGTTATATATTCGATATGAAATCTATACAGATTGATCTATGGACAGGATGCCTAAATGATATTCATCTTTCAAATATTATAAACCAAGAATGTTATAATCATTTGCTTGTCCTTGATGAATAATTAAAGGAATGGATTGCCATGATCATAAGTAAGTAAATAAAGCACAACGAACATCTGTTCCTTGCGCTGTCAGTTTCATATACTGATTTGTCTATCAGTGTTACTCTACTCACACAATAATTTGGCTATTGCATAGGCGGATCCAGGGGGGGGGCTGTACCCGGCGCATACTCCCTACCCCCTCCCCTCCCCCCAAAGCTCCCTGACCCTGACTGAGATAACTATTAGTATAAGTGATTTGATAGAACAGTTCACTTCTGAGGCCAACATAGGCGAAAACCTTCAACAGAACAGAGTGAGAGTTTGGAATTTGGAATTTCGCCACATTTATGCCATATTGTGGCTAATTCGTGACGAGCCAGTTGTAAGTAGCGGGGAAACAGAGTGGGAATGTGTGCCACACTCTCAGACGGTGGTAATATAAGTGTTATCATATGTATATGTATTTCAACACAGCCATTAATAATGGAAGATGTTATAGAATGTTATATATTGTTGTTTGACTTACCGCAACATAATACATGGAATCAGTCTCCGTTTTGAGTTGATTGCAATCATTTTCCACACCAGTAGAAAGCTGACAAAGGTTGTTGCCAAGATTGTATGTAAAGGAATTGCAAGTATCAATTCTCAGACAGAGGATACTGCAAGCTACCTTAGTGTCAGTCTTTTCTGCACTTCCCAGAAGATTCTCTCGGTAAGCCTTGTCTGGTCCACATGGTGCTTGCAACATCAAATTTGCCACAGCGAATTCACAGAAAACCACCGAAATGAGTACAAGACACCCACATGCAACGAGTGTCACGAAACATCCGGCAGAAATACGTCCTGATTTCATGGTTTTGAACTTTTAAGTGTAAACTCTCTCGCAAATTGAATGAGTAAGGTTGTGTAATCAATCTCGTGTTGAAAAAGGCTAAATCCAGTCTGTATTTGAGGTATATAGACATCAAGTTGTGCGCATGTGCAACAGCATCTGTGGTGTGTTTTCTCTTATAAACAGTGGTATCCATAGAGATATGTTTTGCCTGGTGTCAATCAAGAGCTTGCAAGCTCTTTCTATCATATATGCCTGCACATTATGCACAGGTACTTGTTTCATGAATATTAATTATCAGATGATCAATTGTATTTGCTGAACAATGTAGAGATAAGGCATGAAATATGCCTGGTGTCAATCAGAAGTTAGCTCAACCTCAGCTATTTCTAATTCTAATTGTGTGTGTGTGTGTGTGTGTGAGCGTATGTATATATATATATATATATATATATATATATATATATATATATATATATATATATATATATATATATATATATATATATATATATATATATATATATATATGTATGTATATATATATATATATGTATTTATGTATATATATATATATATATATATATATATATATATATATATATATATATATATATATATATATATATATATATATATATATATATATATATATATATATATATATATATATATATATATATATATATATATATATATATATATATATATATAGTTTACTGACCATTAGTCAAAGGTGAAGGATAGGCATACAAAGAAAACAAAAAAAACACAAATAGAACAAAAGATAATAAGACAAACATATGTAGCTCATATAAGAGTGAGAGACACCAATTACACATCGTACGGATCATGAGAGCAAATAACATTTTTGACGACGCATTTGTAAAGATTTCTTTAACTTTATAAAGATGTGTTGACATATACATTCCATAAGATTTCTTGGAATATGTATCAGTATTTGGCTTTTTCCAAAATTATTCTCTTAGTGAGATTTGTAGATCAAATGCACTATAATTGAGGAGTATCCTCGTGAGATTGGCACATGCTGCTGTCATTCTTTAGCGAAAATGTAATGTTATTCATATCCTGGTAGTTTGATACCTATTACTGGGACTCCCCGGACTGATCGAGATTTCCTTAAGATATATATCTTGTTTTGTTATTATCATGGATGTTGCCTCGCAATATTTTCTACATTTGTACTAACTCTGATGACAAACCATACTGATATATTAATAAAGTGTTCGTAGGATTAAAGGGCAAATGCACCATCATGATGATTTAGGTTCAAAATGTGCCTATATGTGTCACCTTTCAAATAAGACCACCCGCAAGTCTGTCCTCCTCAGCACTCCTCCGATATGGCTTATGAAAGTTAGTAAAAAACTAGCCTGAGTCTGGGTATAGAGGCTGCCATTATCAGAAGTGGTGCTTATGAAGTGACTGCCAGCCCTGCTTCTGATTGGTTGAGAGATATCAGTGGCAGTCACTTCCAGCCACTGATATCTCCCAACCAATCAGAAGCAGCACTGGCAGTCACTTCATACCACTGATTGTGCTTAATTGGGCTTAATTGGCCTGCACTGTCAGCCTCCATGCCCAGACTCAGGCTAGTTTTTTACTAACTTTCATAAGCCATATCTGAGGAGTGCTGAGGAGGACAGACTTACGGGTGGTCTTATTAGAAAGGTGACACGTATAGGCACATTTTGAACCTAAATCATTATGATGGTGCATTTGCCCTTTAAGGAGTGGCCACAGTATGCAAATTATGTCATACAAAAGAATACTGGACCGTACTTGATTTTGGGAAGTTGATAACTAGAGCATATTTGTTGTAAAGTGGTCCACATTATACATGCGATTGCCGGATATATAATCCTAGGTAAACATTGATCCTGGTTGATGCACGTGGGAAAGTTGCCTTTCTATCCACATTTCTTCCAACACTTATTTGTTTTATCTTAGATGAAGAAAAGAATGAATATGTAGCGAGAGACTTATTATATGCGCTATAGTGAAGGGCTGTGCACGACAGGGGTATCCGATCTGGCATCAGCTTCAGGTTACGAGGGAACATGGACCAATCAGTGCTATCGTATAATTTACATTGCAGAGAAACCTGTGCGCCAGGATCATCTGAGCATGCGCAGAGCAGGACATTTGGACTATTGGATGAGGCTAGCATGTTCAGGTTGACCGGCTGGTTTCATATCCACTTGGTTTTATTTATCTAAGTTTTTTATGGATTAAATGTTGTGCATAGCTCGCTGTAAGTGCTGGATGAAACCGGAGTAAACAGGCAAACCGCAGCCACTGGCAACCTTCGCACATGCCCCAGCCAGCATTAGAACCAGACAGTGCTGAGAATCAACAAGCAGTTACTGAGAACTCATTATGACTGACCATGTGCTGCCATCTATTGGCAATGAAATAAACAACACTTCAACACACGAGAAGGAGAAAATCCTATATTCATGACCCTGATTTAGTATGATTGTACTGCAAGTGTTACTGCAGAAAACACAAAAACGAACCACAGTAAAACATAAAATGTAAACGGTTGCACATAAAAGAAACCAGCACAGTTTTCGTTCGTGGAGGAGAAGATATCTACATTGTGATGAAATAAATTAACACAGATAAACTTTAACTCAGTAAAACATGAAATCACACATGCTTTCGACTGCAAAAAATCTAAACCGTCGAATCCAAGAAAATAATAAAATTCAGCTGCGGAAAACATGGAACGCGTCTCTAAAAGAAAGTGTTTTCCCACAGCAGTTAGCATGAAATTTGCAAACAATAGACAATCAAGAATATGCAAGTCGGGATGTTTCAGACCTCCTCTAATTACTGTGAGGTAGAAGCATTGACAGTTAGTAAGGCCTTCTATCACCAAACAGAACAACGTACCATATATCAAAGAACCTCGCACACACACACACACACGTATATATATATATATATATATATATATATATATATATATATATATATATATATATATATATATATATATATATATCTCTATATATATATATATATATATATATATATATATATATATATATATATATATATATATATATATATATATATATATATAAATATATATAAATATATATATATATATATATATATATATATATATATATATATATATATATATATATATATATATATATATATATATATATATATATATATATATATATATATCGCTTGTTGTGACAGCGACAATCGCGAAATTGAAATCAAACTAACATTTCTGCATTTACTGATAATCCCTGGTTACGGGAAGTTTAAGGTTCCAATGCTCAACTTTGTCAATTTTGCCATGTAATGTAACGTTTAGAATAATTCATTCAATATTCATCGACACTTCCCAACTCAACCTTATAAATAAATTAGAGTTGTTTTGTGTTTGATTTGTAGCTTGAAATGTAGAATGCTTCCGTGTAAGCTCGGCGAGTGAGTCCATTGAAAAGCACGTGAAATGTTTCTCCTGGTGTTCCAAAATTAGTGCACTATAGTGGATTATAGGAATAAATAGTACTAGGAATGAATTGATGTTATAATAGATAGGTATCACATAAGAAACATATATAGAAATGAATAACCAATGAATAGATGGTATTGTCATGTTTATTTATTGACTGCCCGTCCATGGGCAAAAAATATACATAGATATACATGTGCATAGTATATAAATACAAAAACAATTAATCGTGTGAGAAAAAATAACTTAATACATATCACAATGGATCATCATTGGATAACTTGGTGTTGCACTTGCTACCGGCAGCTTAAGGCTGTTAATACATACTCGACACCTTGTAATTCCATTATCCACTACTTACCTTAAGTAACTAAAAGATAAACTCAAACAATCAACACAAGAAACCCCTGTTTAAACAGAATGTTTGTACACAGCAGAAATGAAATACTGTATAACTGGTTAATTTGGCGTGTACTTAAGTTGGCGTCTTTTTCAAAAAAGTATTTTCCCTGTATTTATTTTGGCGTCTGGAGCAGTCAGGACAACGCCATCTTTATGTAGACATATTTTTATGCGATCTTTAATTTGGCGTTGATGGGCATTCGCCAAAAAAAGCCAAATTAAAAACCACGCCAAATTAACCAGTTATACAGTCGATGCCCCTGATCGCTACTGGCAGTCGCGACAAACTGGGCTCAATAGAGCAACTTAAATATAAATTAACGTCCAGCAGCAGCAATACAAATCACCTCCTCGAATGTAACTTACTTCTCTAGTTACCCAACTATCAGGCACATCCATCCCCTTCACATAGGGGACAAAGTAGCTCAGTTGGTTGGGTGTCGGACTAGTAATCAGAGGGTCGCTGGTTCAATTCCCGGCCACTCCGGGCACTTTGGTCGTTCTTGGGCAAGACAGTTTATTCCATATTGCTTCAGTCTACCCAGCTGCAAAATGGGTACCTAGCATAAATAAGGTAGTGCTTAGAGTGTGTGCGCTATATGCTGCCAGTTGCTCTGGAATATCCCCCGGGGGATTGAAATGGTTTCTGTATGTACAGTGCCTGCTAGGGGAGGAAGGTCGTGTGAGCACTTCGGTAGATACAAGACTATAAACCGAATACCTTTATATACAATGATTGCCTTAGGTACCCAGTCTCGACGCCATTGTTCTTACCGTGCCGCTGAACGGCTCGAAAAGTGAAACGTTCGCAAATGTAACAGTCTGAACACACCCAGAGCATGTTCCTACTAGTAGGGAAAATTTGCCGGAGAAATCGGAGAGGCCACAAACTTAACGACATCTAAAGGCATGTTTATATATTTACTATTGTCTTTTTATTTGCAAAGGCATAAAGTCGGGAGATCGAAAATGTTTGTTCAGTGTTTTGGCGCTTGTAATCTCTTAATTGGTTTCTAACGACATTCGATTGATCTGTATACGGGTGGGGCCATTTTAGTTAGCATATATACTGGTTGATTATGGATCCATATGTTGACACGATAAGGGGTAGGTGGGGGTCGAATTCGTTTTGGGGACGTATCTACATTTGGGGGGTAATTGATTAAAATGGCCAAATAGTAAATAACAAGATTTTTTTCGTTATGTTAGGCACGATCCCAAATCATGGATACGTGCACCCACCACCCACTTTTGGGTGCACGGATCCTTATTACACTGTCATTTTCTACTCATCCTGTGGCCTTGATAAGCGCCCTGCCGCAGGACTTGCCTCCCCCTCTCTGTAATTGTATTGTCCTCCCAATACCTCTTTCAACGGGGCCCTATCTGGGTTATGATATCACTATTGAAAAATACAAATTGACCTGATTCTCTCAGCGATATGCCTCTATGCATACTGTCTATGTACATGCCGGCTACACTCCATACCTCCATCATCATAGAGATGGCAAATAAAAGAAATGTGAGTGCGGAGGCTATAGCATATACAAAGTAGGGTGCGGAAGGAAAGACCACCCATGTTTTAGTTTAACTTAGAGACAACTCCGTTTTTCGATAACTCGCCCCCATGTTTTCTTTCTTTGACTCATGGATAATCTGCCCTGTTAATATTTTTCTCAGTGAATTAGGTATGCCTTTCCTCACACATCTTTTATCTGAAGTATTATTCCATCAGGAGCCCTCTATTGGCTGAGAGTGAAACTAAGTTATAAAGTGACAGGATAGCAAAGCCAAATAGCCAACATAACAGGATATAGATATATAAAGAGAGAGGCTCTTTCACTATCCTATTTACAGGACAATAAAACCTCTCTCATTTCTCGCTTGAGATAACGAGGTACATATTGAACTCCATGTATACTTATCAAAACGTCCACCTTTAAAGACAAACTATTTCCACGTTTGTCTGTTGGCAAATGTAGTATTGGCCCTTACACCTTTTATGAAATCCTGTCCTTTGGTCTATTGCTTAAATATGCCTTTTTGAAAGTTCATATAATAACACATAATTCCAAAAGAGTAACACTTTGACCAGTATCACCATTTCTATTTCAAAAGGAGTGTATATGACTATATAGACTATTGACATCTCTATACTGACTATTCTTTATGAATTGCTTTTGAACAGTATAGTTGGAAAGGGCGCTTTATCAAATAGTGATTTTATTACTATTACCATTATAACAATTACTATTATTATCATTACGTATACTTTTATTATCATTATCATTATTACCATTATTAATATCATTATCATTTTTATTATCATTACGATTGTAATTATTACTTTTATTATTAATATTAATTATGTTATCATTATTATTATTATTATTATTATCATTATTATTATTATTATAATTATTATCATTATTATTATTATTATTATAATTATTATTATATTATTTTTATTACCATTATTATCATTGTTATTATTATCATTATTATTATTATTATTATTATTATTATTATTATTTTTATCATTATCATTATTTTTATTATTATTATTATTATTATTGTTATTATTATTATTATTATTATTATTATTATTATAATTATTATTATTAAAACTTGAATCGCTAACTGCGTCTCTTTTTGACATCAAATGAAATTGAAAGTTGTAATACAGAAGTTCGAAACGTTCGACTGAATATTTTAACGGTCTTACTTTTTTCAAACTCTCACAAAAAAATATAAATGATCCACCAGCATCTGAGCAAATAGAACTCATAGAAAAGTGAATTCATGTGAAATCTTCAGGCTTGCCTTGATCGCTGTGTAGTCTTAAGGCGTTGCTACTGATTGCTAGCTGTCTCTCACCACTGCCTGGGTTCAAATCCCGCCTTGTAGTCATCATATTTCACTGCAGATGGCGTGCAGATAGATTGTGGCATAGTGGACGTAACGATATGAAGTTGCTGCATACGATGGCGCTATACATAAACACAGCTGTAAAAATAACCTTACAAGGATGGCAATATGCAAAGAATGGAATAAAAACTTTGTGGGGAAGTAATTATGAGTCGACTTTTGCACACCACTGGAAATAGGATAAAAGAATGCTTTAGTTGGGAGACTCTAATTCCTGGCAGACATCATGAATGACGTCATGAATCAGGTCCAGGGATAGGTTTGGGGTTCCCTAACCCTAAACCTAAACCTAACCCTAGGTAGGGGATTCCAAGGTCACAAGTTTCCGTCACGTCATGCATGAGGTCTGCTAGGAATTAGAGTCTAACGCTTTAATTAGTAAACCTTTGCTATCACACTTCCACCAACTAATTTCAAAGAAACAGATCATAGAGGCGCCCATTTGTGACCTCATCAAGGCCGCTAATAGCAGTCAAGCGGAGAAAATACTGGGTGAAATAATGTACTAGCGCCTTGAATATTCTCAAACTACATAGCTCTTATACTGAATTAGTGACTAATGGTCTCAAAGAAGACTTATGCTACATGAAGCCACGTACAGTACAGACATTTAATTCCTGCATCAGTCGACCGGTCGACTGCCAGTGCCCGGTTATACAAACACTCATGTCTAATATGTCAAAAAAAATGCCAAACACATCAATGAACCACGTAGCTTCCAAATCAGAGCAGGCTCTTTTGTGAGGTCATCCATGCATCCATACCTGGAAAACTGGGTGGCAATCGGGCGAGCGGTCGTTCATTATGCCCGGGATGTCCATACATTTTGTGCAGGAATTAAATGTCGGCACTGTAGAAATGTAAAACCGCTGATTTTATTTCAGAAATACACAATAGAAGTAGTTCTGCTGCACACGGAGAAAGTGGCAAACACGATATATTTATGTTACGGATTCATAGTGTCATTTATTTCTGAGGTTATATTGACATCTAGCACTAAGAAAAAAAGATGCTAACAAGCTTCAATTTGCAATCTATGAGTGATTTTAATAATCATGGCCACGTTCAAAATGTTCATATTGATGTTGACCACTTTCACAATGTTCATATTGTTACATGTAGTGACCACTTTCACAATGTTCATGTTGATCTTGACCACTCCCAAAACGTTCATATTTTTATAGGCCACTTTCAAAACGTTTATACTGATCTTGACCACTTTCAAACGTCCATATTGATCTTGACTACTTTCAAAATGCTCATGTTGATCTTGACCACTTTTAAAATGTCCATACTGATCTTGAACTTTCTTTAAATGTTCATATTGATTTTGACGATGTTCATCATCATTGCATTATTCATGTACTCTCTCAAAATGACTATATTGATCTCAACCACTTTGGTAAAATTTAAAGTGATTTTTCTCTTTCATAACATTCTTTATAGATCTTAAAGGACAGTTCCACCATGGATAAAACAGACGCCCAAATAGTTTCTTATGGTATTCTCTACTCAAACCCAAGTTCCCACCAGTGCCATCAAGCTATTTGACCCTTATGCTACTGCTGGCTAATTTGGCCAACACAAAATGATGCGAGAAACCATGAAAAAGGACAAAAACCCTGTCGCATGGGTACTCATTTGAGAGTACTCACCGAGAGCTATTCAATGAATACCAACATGATAGGGTTTAACTGTTTTTTTTATTGATATTTACTTAATTAGTTATATTATTAATTCAAACTATGGGACGTACATGCATGAAGTTCTTTTAAGTGAGTTCAAGATCATGTCATCAAATGTCAGTATTGTCTGTTACATGCATAATCCACTGTAAGAAGGATCGGTAAAGATTCAATTAGTTTGGAGTTTCATTGATCTGAAAATGATTAACCTTTGTATTATTTGGGTGAACATTGCATTAATTAGTTTTTACTAGGTGAACATCTTCCAAAATATTTTTTCATTGATAAATGATTACCCGCTTGAAATGTTAAGGTTCACCTCAATCACAGAACCTTCAACATTTTTCAGTGAACCTCAACTTTTTAAGGTAAGGTTTACCCATTCCAGTGAATGTCATAGTAATATGTTTACCTTCTTCGGTAAACGTTTGACGGAGGTTCAAAATGTGAAACTTTCTGTCACCCACATCAACCAAAGACCACATGTTCAATTAGTCATGGTGATGACCTCAGACAAAGGAACTACACTTTATATACGTGTGACCCAGATAACAGTTTTAAGTTACCAAGTTGTGGCGGGCAGTTTGAGGCTGGATTGTTAGGGCTGTACTGAAAAGTTTTAGAGACACTATGCCGGAATCTTGTCTTTGTTTTTATACACATCTTCGAACAGTAAGTGACTAATGTTGTTTGTAACATTGGAATTCTTTACAATTATACCTTGTGTGTTCTTGAGTACACTGCCATGAGTAAACTTAACCACGCTTCAGCATTTATCCACTGCACACAAGTAATGGTCTACCTGCACTGCCATTGAAGTCGGAAATGTTTTTACCTGGTACACATATGTCAGGGTTAAAGTATACCCAAATCGGGTGCAGCTCAGTTGCACCCAAATAGGGTAAATGTTTACATATAATTTTTACAGTGTATCTATAAAGGTAATAGGTATTCAACAAAAATTTGACGTGATTTCACTGAACAAACGCAATAAGGTAGTCATAGGTTTTGTGACATATCCCAAATAAATACCTTTGGCAATGTATGCTGTCAACACGATTCTTAAGTAATCCATTAAAACATGCCTCTTGTAACACTTGCTTGCCGTAAACACCAGGTGTATTTTTGGCAAATACATGCATAATGTAACAGAATATATTTCATTTGTTAAGAAGAGTAAACACTCTTAACTCTGAACACTCCGTACCTTATCTACCATACATATCAAGCATGCAGATTGTCGATTATATTCATGTATGTTTCTTGCGAGGTGGCGTTTTTGTGCCACTGTGCTGTACTGTTATTATATACATATATATATATATATATATATATATATATTGTTCGAAATGTGCTGTACTGTAATTTTATATATATATATATACTGTTAGAAATATTGGCGAGATTAAATTTAGCGAATCGATCCATTTTTCTATAATAACGAATCGTAATATTCGCGTGTGAACCATCTAGAAAAACGCCATCTGCCGACAGATATTCAAACTAATTTTTTTGATATCCAGATCGGCGAATTTACCCCTTAAATGGACAAACCAAACATCTGTCCCGTTCTCAAAGCCAGGGGCTACAACACAATGCACAAACTAGACTCATTTATTACATTCTAAATTAGGGATAGAAGAGACTTGCCGGGGTAAATTGTAATTGATACAGCCGAGTGCGCGGCTGGTTGTTGACTTCACTCGTCAAGACCCAAGATAAGGGGCCACACTGACTAGTGTTTACTCAATCCCTTCCATACATTAACAAGCATTTTAATACTTACCATGATGGTCCTGGTATGATATATGTATAAAAGAGCTGTTAGCTTTGTTATACGGCTAGCTTCGCCGTCAATCTTACAGGACTCTGTTCATTCCATAGGGCAAGGCATAATAGCGCCACCAAACGATAGTGAAATCGACTTCTTCCAAGTGAATTGAACACTCGGCTTACTCAGTGTCAATATCAATTTCAACCCACCCTCCCTATCCCATGTAATCAACTAATTATAATGTAATTAAATACAAGTAGATATGCCACTGGCACTGTATAATCTGTCCTCCTGGGGGTAACCTATAAGGGTCGATGATCTAGATGTCTTTAACTTACCGATCTCAAATGATGAAGATCGGTGAATTAAGTTTCGGCATATATAGACGAGCCTGGAGGCCTGTGCACAGTTTCGCACGTCTTTCTTTTAAACTAAATACGGATGTTTTGGACTACAAGGCGACGGGGACATAACAGTGCATAGGAAAATCGTTGAAAAATGATGGAACAAGTATGAACGGATCGTAATATTAGCTAATCTGACCCACT
Organism: Maea johnstoni; assembly: GCA_963942565.1. Lineage (NCBI taxonomy): Eukaryota > Metazoa > Annelida > Polychaeta > Spionida > Magelonidae > Maea > Maea johnstoni. Next base: position 40,224,148 of record OZ012691.1, on the reverse strand, counting down.
CGTTAAAGTCACCGATAATAGTTCCATGTTAATATTTCGAGCTTTACAGTACATATATATATATATATATGTATATTTATATATATATATATATATATATATATATATATATATATATATATATATATATATATATATATATATATATATATATATATATATATATATATATATATATATATATATATGTGTGTGTGTGTATATGCCCTGTGTCTTAAACTAATAGCAGTTTACTCCTGCATCCTCCCTATGAACACAGTTGCTCTTGCCCCATCCGTCATGGTTGCAGGCACTTATTCCAATTTCTGTTCCAGTGCAATGAACATTGTCCAGCCAGATGGTGCCGTTTCCCTGACCAAAGTGTGATTTGGCCACAGCAGTGCCACCTGGGGAAAAACAAAATAAATTCAATGGAAATGTTCCAATTTATTAAGCGATTGTGGTTTACTTATATATTCTTTGTGTGGTAATCACTTCGGTTTCAAAGTAATGGATAGCCTAAGTACATTCAATGAATTTTCGGCTTTCTCTGCATTAAAGGCATATGTATGTAACAATGTTTTATTTGCCAAAATCCAATTGATACCCAACTGTCTAAGATATGTTTGCAAAAATAAAGTGTATCCATCCCAAAGGTCAGACTCGTCTGATGTTCAAAAGTATACCCAAACATATTCAAACATAATTCTACCACATTCAATAGAAATGAGTAATTCCTTTTGCAAATTCTAATGTTGTTTTGTACATAAAAGATTCGTTTTTGATTATGTTTTGAACAACTAGTTTGATTTGGATATCCACCTCATCTAATGCTATAATGTTAAAACAAGTGCACAGCATGTGTATGGACTTGTCCTACACACAAAAGACAATAGCAGAGTTAGACTTTATAGACTGACTGTCATTGTATATTTATCTTTAGCTTTTACTTAAACATTGAATTGAATTATGATGATAAAAATGCCCAGCCCAGATTAAGAAGAGAATGTAAAAAATGTATGCGGAAGTCATGTGCTAAGGTACCTCTGAATCCTAGTTGCCTACAGATGACCGTGGCATCACTATCCTCCCAGCCATCGTCACATACTGTGCCCCACGCCCCCTGGTGGTAGACCTCAACACGACCGGAGCTAGGACTAGTGCCATTCACAAGACGTGCCACGCCTAAAGGAAAAGACACTTGTAAGAATTTTTATGCATTTCATAGTATCCAATTATAGTGCCATCTAGAATACTGAAAAAGCAGTCTTTGTCATTGTTGAAGAATATTGACAAAGCAGTAAAACGATGAAAATGTCCTTAAAATGAACAACGTGAAGTGTAAAGGTCATTCATAGTCAACCTTTAAATAAATAAGTTTTACACACCAATGACGAATAGCATCGTAAATATCAGAAACACTCATTTTATCAAAACATACAATTTAGTGCCTATCATTATTTCTGCCTGTCATTTATAGCATCACTCTTTCAAAAACATTCAATTCGAAACCCTAAGATTATTTACAAAAAAAGCAAATTGATTTCAACCAGTTTTCAATGTTTCAAAAAAACATCTTAGGTCAACTTTTTTTCCAGAAAAAGTCTAGCAAAACATATTTTACATTATGATATCCATGCATTAATTTGAGAAAAGCTTTACCACTCTAATGGTCAGCCCTGCAGTAAAAGTATCACTATTCAGAATAGATATTGAAAGACATCTCATGTACAATCAGCACATCTCTAACACATGTGATAAAGCCAACATATTGACATCTTTTCTAAATAAATATAAAAGCTGGGGCTATTTGATCCACAACCTGTGACATAATACCAAGGTATTAGCGTGCCCTCCAACTGATTGGTCAAATTTGTTAAGGTCCATGAATGGGAGTAGTGGATCTGAGTCTATGAATACATAGTTATCCCATATACAAGTGGATAATACGAGAGGGATTAAACAGAGGGATGCCTGTTTATTGGTTGAATTACCAACGTCACAAGCACTGAGGATTTCAAGCACTCCCACTGGGAAAATTGCAATTTCCTCACCACAGGGTTTTTCATCTTTATGTCCTAACATACATATATATATATATATATATATACTGTAGAACACATATATGAGGCGTATCCCAAATATAGCGAATTGGGGAATTTTCGCATCATAGCGTTTCTTTTTGTAAGCGATGGTAGCCGCCGCTGACAGCCCCAGTACAGTAAGAAAAAAGTATAGCGTTTTTATATATAGCGAAGCGGAACCACACGCTATGTACGCTATATATAAACAGACGCTAACATTGTGTGTTCTACAGTATATATATATATATATTTATATATATATATATATATATATATATATATATATATATATATATATACATATACATATACATATATATATATATATATATATATATATATATATATATATATATATATGTATGATGTGCCTACCTGTGTAACAGATGACGCCAGCCTCCTCCTCATGGCTGCAGTCTACGTTCTCCTGTCCGGAGCTCCAGCCAAGGGGCAGAGAACACTCGTCCAGGCGGCCCTCAGACCCGCTGCAGTTGACAGAACTCAGCCAGATGGCTCCTGACGATTGACCGAAGTAGGAAGTTGGAACTGCAGTACCACCTTGCAGACCTGAAGAAGATCATGACATCTAAATGTGCACAAATATATTTTTCTCGCTGCCTCAAACCATTGCTTGGGTCTGCCTCGACCACCAGGTGGTCTGAGGCATTGCCACTGCTGTCCTCAACATTGTCAAAGATCAATTCAATTTTTGGTGTGGGTATGGAAACAAGTTACCAGTGACTAAGTTAAAAGGTTGTGTTCACTTGTTAGCCTTGTTTTCTCCCAAATTTACAACTGGCAAGTCATAAGTTAGCAAATTCAAAAACTGAATAGTAAATTGATTGAGAATTGCTTGCTCTCAAGCCGACACTGGTTGGTTAGCCATTATAAGCAGACTCACCTCCCTTTTTAGAACACTGCCTACCTTTGACAAAAACATTACTTCCCAATTCAATCCTCATATAAATCTTGCAGTATATGCACTAGTTAGAATCCCTCTATCTTGCACATATTTTGCTGGTAAACCTTGTTATTTTCGAGTTTGCTTGAACATATCGTCAACATGAACATAACGCCAATATACAGTTATATACTGATCAATCATTTTCTTTCATTGGATAGCAACAATGTTTGTGGGAGATTATGAATTGCCAAGTATATAAATACATCCTAGTCACATCCTATTTAAGACAGAATTATGTATCCATAAAATGATATGTAAGAATGTAATACCTGTTTGAATTTTGATAATTGTATATAATATTGATTAAATGTAGAAACGTGGAGGCATTCCACAAACTAATGTATGAATGAATTGCTTCAGAAGCTTCTTCTTTAATACACACACATCAATTTCATAACGATATCGCTGCTTTTTTAGGATGTAACTTAACTTGTGTAATTACCTAATTGTGCACACACGACTCTGGCATCATTGCTATCCCAGCCATCATCACAGATCGTACCCCAGGCACCATCATGGAAGATCTCCACTCGACCATTAGTAATGTTAGTCCCAGAGGCTAGACGCACTGTCCCCGGGGGTTCTGCAATGAAATTTATCTTACTTCAAACTTGTAGAATTGCCTATTCTATTATTGTTCATTTTATTTTAAGTATATACCAAGCCTGCTAATCAAATTCCCCAAATTACCTATAGTTACCACAACTTATTTCTTATACATAAAGGAGAAAGTTAATTCTATGTCCGATATGTTAGCCACACATGAATGTCCTTTCATTTATACAAAGAGTGAGACAGGTGCAATTGTTTTAGACTTAAACCAAACAGTGGGTGATTTTTGAGGAGGTTTCTGAAGTGGAACATATGTATATCTTTAGCAGAATTGGTGTGTATGTGGGTGACAGTGTGCTCACACACAGACGGAAGCCAATTATTTGTGTGACGTCATGTATTTAAAGGCAGCAGTTTTGAAATTATCTGTTAAATAATAAAATGGGGAGGCTTATTGTAAACTTGATGTTTTTCCATGATAGATAGTGCAAGTTTGAGTGATTTGAAGTTTCTGTATTAGCATAAATCCTCTCTCTCCAAGTCAATTTGAATTTCACACGTTTCCAAAGTCTGTACAGAGGCACCCATATGGGAACCCTCTCACACAAAATTCAAGATGTTCAAAAATGCCAATTTTTGCATTTTTCTTGCATAAAATGTCTATTGTCAACCTTAATAATCATGATTGTGCTGTGACATTTTATTGCATAATTTGAATATCGATATCCATCCATCTATATCTATCAATATTTATCTTTCTATATCATTCTATATCTTTCTATATTCATATATCAAAATGATGGCAAACTAACCTTCGCTCTGAAGTTATTTTTCAAACAGGTTTGTTCTGGACACAAATTATGTATTAAGGTTATGTATTACTGCAATGGCTGGGCTATCATAATTTCTTATTATTTGACGTAAAATGGCTGACTACCAAAACCTACCAGGAACCAACTGGGTAAAGTATGACGAATATTGTACTTGTTTCTCACCTGTCAAACACACGACTCCTGCATCTTCGCTGTGTTGACATTTAGTGTTACCCCATGGTCTATGTCTACACTGCATCAAACGAGACTCGCGTCCACGGCACGAGACTTCATCCAACCACACTATTCCTTGACCAGGACCAAATGATGCTTCCCCTAGAGCCACCCCTAGTTATACATAAGGGGTATAGAAATCAAAGGTGAACTGTGTGAAACAAATAGTACCGTCATTTAAAAAGCAAAGTTTCGGCCTTATCAATACTTACTTTACTGAATATGGCTCATATTGAATAATTTCAGATAATTTCTAAGGCAACTAATAAACAATGATCTTTAAAAGGGCCCTGGTATGATTTAGCCATAGTTCACAGGACGAGACAATGTATTTTGCTTCACCAGTAACTACACAACTAAGAAAGGTTTATGAGACCTGAACAGGCTTATATCAAATCAAATTTCACCACTATACACTATGCACTTATAGTATGTAACTTACCTCTACTGCCAAACCCAAGCTGTTTGCAAACCACAATGGCATCATTGTTGTCCCAGGAATCGTCACAAATAGTGCCCCATTTGAAGTTGTAGAATATTTCCACACGCCCACTGGATGCGTTTTGACCTCCAACCAAACGTAATGATCCAAACGGTTCTGGCAGAAACAACATAGGGTAATAGGAAGTGCTGGGTAACTCTGAGGTTCTATTCTATATAGTATAACTATATTCTTGAACTAATACCTACTGTAGAATGGCTAATTTTTCTGTGAGTTTTATTTCCCAGTTTGTTCCCAATTGCTTTGAAACGGTAATAAACAACACAGGATAAAAACAATTCAGTACATGTCTTGACTTGATAAACACAGAGAAATCCTTGTCCCCACCCATTTATATTTACTATTTGGTACACTAAAATAAGAAAAAAACATAAAACGGGAAAATTAGAATTGGAAAAAAACATACGTCTTCTCCTCTTCTACAGTATGTAATGGTATAACCCACTTCAGTCTTATGTTATATCTTGTGCCAATAAATACATTATGATGCTTTTTATCTGAATGTTTCCTTGAAAGTCCAACTCAAAATAATGTTAACAACACTAATTTTAAATCCTATTCTGGTAGAAAGGTGAACGGTTTTATAAGGTATATTTGTTCACACATGTGTTAAGAATAGAGTTATATTTAGTCAGCCTTTACTCATGACCACGAATGTGTTAAGAGTATTGGTAGAGATAACAATAGAATAAACAAAATGAACATGTAGTTACCTGTGTAACATGTGATATATGGCCGACTGTAACACTTGCCACTTAGCATTGTTTGCTGACATGAAGTGATGTTACTCTCATTGCCGGTACAGGATATCTCAGTAGGAGGGCCAGCAGTTGTTTCTAAAGGATAGCAGCAAAGTATAGTATTCATTATCAATAATTACAACACATAGCAATGTATAGCAAGTCTTTGCGGCACACCTTCTTATGTCAGTTTTTGGAACAGATTATTTTGTCTGTGATGAAGTCAGCACCTGCCACTATTTCATTCCTTTTGATGTGCTATTCTGGGTAATGTTACTTACTTGGCGGGTAAACGTGTCGATTTACAGCCATTCAAGTTACTGTAGATTCACAAAAGGTTGTGTAGAGTAAATTTTGCGCATTCACAGAAAATAGATTTTTGCGTTTTTAAATTTTGTGAATTGGCTGCAACATGGAGACCCAGTTATACACTTAAAGTGACTGCACTAATCATTGCGAATTTTAATTTTTGCGTCCCAGGCTAAATGCAAAAAAAATGCAATCTTTTCCAAATTAAAAGTAATTATCCTGCTCAACTACCACTGTAAACGACCACTTTCAGATCCCCCAAGGCTATTCCCTGTATATTTTACCTTGATTATTGACCACTTGCTTGACGCGACCAACGACCATGAAATCTAATCCCTTGCAGTAAATGGCCCTTCATTCAATGGCAATTTGAATGCCTAGATGCCTTGTCAATTGGAAAAATCACAATGAAATTATGTAATAATTGGTAAAATTGAAAGAAAATATCATTTCTGATGGTCCGCAATTATTGTTGGAGTTGAACTTTTATTTTCTGAATTGTTTAATCAAGGAGTTTCAACAAACTTAGCCAAGGATAACAACCTCAATAATACCTGGTCATTGTTAGAAATTCTTTGTTTTTTCATAATCTCACTCAAACCCCCAACCCTTCGTAAGAGACCCCTCTTTAAGAGACCACTTTTGACGTTTCCCTTGAGCAGTTGCTTAATAGAGGTCTGACTTTAGTGTGTAGAACAAATAACCACAAGCTAATAAGTTTCTAATTGCAAATGTATATCTGATTGTAAAAACATGCTGAAACTAAGTCTTGAACATGTTGATGTTCAATGTTAGGGACACAAATCAAGTGCTGTATAGTTAAGCCGTTATGAATTGTTTACACAGAGAGACTCACACACACACAAACATACATATATATATATATATATATATATATATATATATATATATATATATATATATATATATATATATATATATATATATATATATATATTTATGTATACTTTATTTAAGGAAATTATGACACAAACCATTAACTATTCTGGTCACTCCTCCTTTAAATCCCAGTTGCCGACATGCTACTTCAGCTTCCCGTTCGGTCCATTCATAACCACAAATGGGCTGCCAATTGTAGTCCACAAATATATCCACCTTGCCACTAGTTTGGTTGTGACCTTCTACTAGTTTGATTGTACCTTCCATGACTAGAATACAAATGCAGATGTAATAAAAAAAATAATGTTGCTCCATTCTTTATTGTGTATACAAGTCTGCATCCGTCATTCTAAGAAGTGAAGAGAAGGGTGATTTCGGAAATGTTGGAGAAGGTCACATATATTTAAGTGTGCATTTTATTCTCTGTGATCCTTTTTCACTGTGATACCTTGTATGTATGTGTATTTGTTTGTGCACTTTGCATGTATAAGAACACGATAGCTCATAATGATAACTTTTCTACAACTTTTAATAAAGTCCTTTCCAACCACATTTTAAACACATTTATATGCAATCGTTTTTTCTATATGTAAAATCGTATTTTATCTAATCACAATTGAATGTGAATTATCTACTTTACATTGAGTTTGTTCATAAGTTTTCATCTATTTATTGCTAACATCTATTCATTCATTTGGAAAGGCAGGATTATCAATTATGTTGCTAGCTTGAGTATTTTATCTGGTACTTACTATACAATTATAAATTGCACATGGAATGAGAGTATGTGTGATAGTGGAGGACTATTCAAGACATGCTTTGTGTGTGGCCAAGATTAAGAGAAAAGTTTCACTTTCCCCGTAAAAACGTTAAATTTAACCTATTCATGTCTTGCGACGAGAAACCTTACTACTTACTATAGTAACATATGACTCCTACATCCTCCCTGTGTGAACAGTCCTCACGTCCCCAGCCTCTGTGTCTACACTGGTCAATTCTGTCCTCAGTCCCACGACACTGAAGATCATCAAGCCATGTAGGCTCTTGGCCAGCCCTAACAGAATAGTCTGGTGTACCACCTTGCATTCCAAGCTGTCTGCATGCCACCTTTGTAAAGATACGAAGAGAGTTCAGGCAAAGATTTTTTTTATAGGAAGTCAATGTTTAGATTGTAGCGTTAGTTTTTATTACCTTTTCCCTTGGCAATAAGTAAAATGAAGAGCTAGAAATCATCTAATATCAACCCTATGTACCTAATGCGTAGTTACCACCTTAAGTCAACTATCCCCTAAAATGTCTCCAGTCATCAACTACTAATGCACTTTCTAAACTGCAACTCAATACCTATCTTTACCAATAACCCCTGTGCATCCTTGACTGGTACAACGTTCAATCCTATCCCGATATTCCCCCTGCATCAACAAACATCTTCTAAAATCACTCATGATCCCCTAATATGCAAACAACCCATACACATGAATGTATATAAACTACCTGCATTTTCATGATGCAGTAGGGAGGGATGTTCAGATTTTAGATCACTTTAGATACCTTAAGTCACTTTCTGTAGAAATGATAATAGGGAAGCTTGTAGAAATTCCCTTCTCTATATAAAGGATCAAGGAGTCTTTTACTTGTGAAGGGACTAAAGACAGCTCTTTACAATGGTGCACATTTGCATGTCATCCAGGCCAACCCACCTTTGAGGATCGCTTGAAAGCTATTACCGACATTCAGCCTTTAAGTGTCTTAACCATAGACCACAGAAGATTTGTATAAATTCAGATGTGTCAAGTGAATACATATGGATATATATACATTGACTCCAAACCTATAACAAAGGTTAATATAAGGGATGGTTAATGCTGGTTCTCCACATATGAATTTTAAGGTGCGACAAGGTGCAAATTATAAAGTCGTAGTTTTTCGTGTGTTGTCGTGATTTATCACGGTGGTTCGCAGTGATTCTTAGGTTTTCATAGGCAATGCTGCGAATTAAAAAAAAAGTTTTACATGTAAAACTTTTGGGTGCGACTAAAATTCTAAAAATTTTATCGAACATCGTTGTACATGGTTGAACATGGTGTCGTTATATGTTGTACACTGTCGTATGTAACCGTACATTCACGTACATTTGCGTACACTCATTTAAGGTACAAAAAGGTGCCACTATATACATGACCCACTTCAGAATGGAAAAATAAGTAATTGGCAAAAATTTATCCTGCAAAGCCACGAATTGACGGTGATTCCACCACAAATCGTAGTATACTGTAGAACACAAAATTCACGCGTGTCCCAAGTATAGCGAATTGGGGAGTTTTGCATCATAGCGTATCTTTATATTAGCGTCTCTTTACGGTAGCAGCCTCCGTTGCAAAAAAGACGAATTAATTTGAGCAGAGAATGCTCAACAGCAGTTTGAGCATTCTCTCAAAGGGGGCGCCCGTATTCCCCTATTCAAACTGAGCTCTCAATCTGCCAGAGTGAGTGTTGCCCATAGCAACCAGAAGGATAGGGACCCAGCTATTGTTTAGGCGGCACTGTTTACACACAAACAAATACCAAATTTAGAAAGTCCATCTGGTTGCTAGGGGCAACATTCACTGGGTCTGTAATTGACTGCAAGATTGCAGCTAGTAGTCAAGCCGTCCTCAAGTCAAGTAGTGTTCAGGCTCTTTCTCTCTCTCTCTCTCTCTCTCTCTCTCTCTCTCTCTCTCTCTCTCTCTCTCTCTCTCTCCAACATGATCTCTGTATTTAATGTGTCTCATGGGGTTTACTTGTGGAAATAGGCCAGAAAAACACGAAAAAGAATGCTTCAAGGAGGGCTACGAATGCTTCATGTTTGTACTAATGGCGCCATCTAGCGGTCACCACGAAAACGAAAATTGTGTCTCCTAAAATGCCTGTGTTAAAGGCATGCTAAAGGTGCCATTTGTTTTTGTTTTTTTTTTGGTTTTAAAATGTAATGTTTGTTAAGTCATTAATTCAATAGATTCATGAGCTACTCCACAAGCTCAGAAATCAATTCTAAAAAGTCTTGTATTAGATTTACTAGTGGCGCTATCTCTTTCTTTTTTCTCATTGACGTCAGCGCCACCAGTGGCTAAATAAAAGAAAAAAGTACAGCGTTTTTATATATAGCGAAGCGGAACCAGACGCTAATTGTACGCTATATATAAACACACACGGAAATTTTGTGTTCTACAGTACTTACAAATTTTGTTATTTTTAGTTTGAACATATACTTAATTAGTCGAATATTGTCGTAAGTATAGACGTAGACCTGGCGTATATATGCGTATGTATGTCGTAGTTAGTCGTATTTATGGCGTGCAAAATCGCACACATTCACATAAATACGCAGCTTCATTTTTGCACCCAACTACGAATGTGTTCGCCTACTCACTAATAATTGCGATAGAAAACGTACAATGTCGCACATATGATGTTGTAGTCGTATATCAATTGTATATGCTGTCGTGGGATGTCGCATGATTTCGTGGTTGAACATTCATATCTAACGAATGTGGAAAACACAAATTTTATAGCCAATTCGAGGGATCCGCCGTGGCCTAGTGGTTACGATGCCTGGCTCCCAAGCGTGAGTTCGCAGGTTTGAGTCTCCGCTGGATCCCCAAGCAGGTTGGCCTGGTCGCTATATAAAAGTGCGGTGTTGTTGAGGACTGTCTCTGGTCCTTCTGCAACTGAAAGACCCCTTGGAACTATTCCTGAAGAGTAGGGAATTTCCCGGTTACAGGTTTCTATCTCGTCGCGATATGACCTAAGCTGTTGAAAGCGACGTAAAACCCAATTCCTTCCTTCCTTTTTTATAGCCAATTCGTCAGGCTTTAATCGTAGACTTGAGATTGTGTATATTCGCACATTAGATTCGTATGTGGGAGAGCAGCATAAGGGTAGTGTTAAAAGGGTAAGAGAAAGTATACAAGGCTGTGTTGGAACAGGGCATATTACCTGTGCCTCTTCTTTTCCAAAGCTGTCATCACAAATAGTTCCCCATTTCCTATCATGGAATACCTCAAGGCGTCCTGTTGTAGCATTACTTCCATCAACTAATCGAAGAGTGCCGTTTTGAGGATGATCTTCAAAATAAAGTAAGCATTTCACAGGCTTAGGTATAACATAATACACTTTAGCTTTGAAGTGGATAAATCACATGGCCATGCAAGAGTAAAAAACTAATTGCTGCTAATATATATATATATATATATATATATATATATATATATATATATATATATATATATATATATATATATATATATATATATATATATATATATATATATAAAAATATATCTATCTATCTATCTATCTATATATATATATATATATATATATATATATATATATATATATATATATATATATATATATATATATATATATATATATATGTATATATATACATGTATATATACATATATATATATATATATATATATACATATTTATAAATATATATTTATATATATATATATATATATATATATATATATATATATATATATATATATATATATATATATATATATATATATATATATATATATTTATATATATATATATTTATAGATACATATATATATATATATATATATATATATATATATATATATATATATATATATATATATATATATATATATATATATATATATATGTATCTATAAATATATATATATATAAATATATATATATATATATATATATATATATATATATATTATATATATATATATATATATATATATATATATATATATATATATATATATATAAATATATATATATATATATATATATATATATATATATATATATATATATATATATATATATATATATATATATATATATATATATATATATATATATATATATATATATATATATATATATATATATATATATATATATATATATATATATATATATATATATATATATATATATATATATATATATATATATATA
>OZ012691.1:40209609-40211874 GCA_963942565.1 Maea johnstoni | reverse complement strand
TGAAACTACTCTGGTCTTACAATAACGGTAGGGATAAAAGGTGATAAACATTGGGGCTTGGAGAGACAGCAGGATAATACTTTATTCCAAGCTGAAGGTAGACTGGACCCATAAATTTGAATCATTAGGAATAACTTTTGATGTCTTTTGAATTTACAAAGGAGAGTTAAAGAAATTAAACAACTAATTTATATTTGGACTCCCAAAAGTTTAACTATACTTGGTAGGATCAATGTGATAAAGAGCTTGCTAATCTAAAGGTTTACCCATATCTCTCCTTACTGATGGTTTATTGTAGAACTAATTATGGGGTAATAAACCTCTTAAGTACATGCCTTCACATTTTGGAATCAAAACAAACGGAAGGGGGGGTTTAGGCTATCCAAACCTATCAACATTCAATGATGCTCTAAACTATTTTGGGCTCAGAGAATATACACAAGTAATGTAGGCTGGAGAAGATTTCCTATAAAATATGGTCTCAAGAAAGTTTTCTTTCTCGGAAGTCGTGTTATGCCAAATATACTATCAACATTAAAACATCGCTTTAGGGGAAATTTATACATAGCAGACCAAAGTTAATATGATACATTGAATATTTTCCACAATCTATAAACATGCAAATTACGGAATCAGTTTGGCACAATGACATTTTGCGCATACAATATATAAAGAATGGTTCAAGAATGGTGTCAGATATTCAATAGATTTCTTAGACCCTGAGTTAAAAGTCATTTCAAGACAAAACCTCATGTTTAGTGTGATTTCTTACTTTTTGAAATAATAATACTTAGAATTCAAAACTATTTGGTTCACACAAAGAAGAAACCCGTTATCATAGGATAATAGGATTTTTGGATTAATTCGTAAAACACTATCTCTAAACTCTTGTTCAGTCGTGTCCAAGGTCGTTTATGTGTAAAAGGGGTTTAACTTGTATTCACAATAAATAGACCATGAAGTTGAATGTGGATATTACCTTTGTAAGTGTTAAAGATTCATCAATATCTTGCAGTAAAACAACTTCATATCCTTTCTCAAACATAATTCACTTTAAGATTATTCACAATAGGTTTATGACTAGTAAGATTCTACATAGAATGAAATCAGCGGATGACCCAATTTGTTTGTACGAATTTATGGAGATGTACGGAACTGTGGTAGAGAGAGATAGATGTTAGATCATGTAAACATTTTCGAAATCGATAAAATCGATAAACTTGTCAATACGGTCATTTAAGCAGCAAAGGAGGTTACCTATACTAGCGTAAGACTGGTGCACCACTAAGCCTTTTACAAATAAAAAGCATTTATCTAGCCAAATGAAATAGAATCTTTTTGGGGGGAAATGTGAAAAAATTGGAAATGATTTATGAAAGTTTATTCAATTGTGTATATTCACATAATTGAATCTACATAATGCTTTTATGATAATTTGTTCCATCACATATATGCCAGTAAACTAGGAACCTGCTTGTATACACTAGGACACATTATCTGTACTAAATTCCTCTTTGTGTGAAGATATGATGATAATGAGTGAACCAACAGGGCGGAAAAAGGTTTTATTCAATCAAATTTCATCACATGGACCGTTAACATACTGCAATTATCTCAAATGAAAAGAATATTAGTGGGTATGAGATGATGTAAGTATTTGTCATCTACTTGGTTATCTAATCAGCCATACAATTTTTCGCATGTTATATTTGACTAACTAAAAATTAGTATTTAAAACCCTCAAACACACAGATGGACATTGTTAAACAAAGCTTGCATTATATCATTTCAGCACCAGTGCCCCGACCAGAACATGGCAGCATACGTCTGGTCAATGGCCATAACTCTACAGTAGGAAGGGTGGAGATTTATCATAACAATATATGGGGCACAGTGTGTCATGATTACTGGGGTCCTAATGATGCCAAGGTAAGGCGCACACCGTACAGTCAAACTTTCCATCCATCTATTTAGCTAACTAGCTAGCGTTACATACATGCATGCGCACATACATACACACATACACACATACATATATATATATATATATATATATATATATATATATATATATATATATATATATATATATATTTATATATATACATGTATATATATATATGAACATGCTCAAAAGCGCATTACATTCATTGTCAAAGGATAGATGCTGATATCCATATAGATATTTGATAGATACATCTTTGAGCAGATGTGTTTTCAGTTATTATTGAAGATTGCCACAGTCCCAGCTGCCCAAATATTATT
>OZ012691.1:40167109-40204609 GCA_963942565.1 Maea johnstoni | reverse complement strand
ATTCGCTATACTTGGGACACGCGTGAATTTTGTGTTCTACAGTATACTACGATTTGTGGTGGAATCACCGTCAATTCGTGGCTTTGTAGGATAAATTTTTGCCAATTACTTATTTTTTCATTCTGAAGTGGGTCATGTATATAGTGGCACCCTTTCGTACCTTAAATGAGTGTACGCAAATGTACGTGAATGTACGGTTACATACGACAGTGTACAACATATAACGACACCATGTTCAACCATGTACAACGATGTTCGATAAAAGTTTTAGAATTTTAGTCGCACCCAAAAGTTTTACATGTAAAACCCTTTTTTTAATTCGCAGCATTGCCTATGAAAACCTAAGACTCACTGCGAACCACCGTGATAAATCAAGACAACACACGAAAAACTAAGACTTTATAATTTGCACCTTGTCGCACCTTAAAATTCATATGTGGAGAACCAGCATTAACCATCCCTTATATTAACCTTTGCCATAGGTTTGGAGTCAATGTATATATATCCATATGTATTCACTTGACACATCTGAATTTATACAAATCTTCTGTGGTCTATGGTTAAGACACTTAAAGGCTGAATGTCGGTAATAGCTTTCAAGCGATCCTCAAAGGTGGGTTGGCCTGGATGACGTGCAAATGTGCACCATTGTAAAGAGCTGTCTTTAGTCCCTTCACAAGTAAAAGACTCCTTGATCCTTTATATAGAGAAGGGAATTTCTACAAGCTTCCCTATTATCATTTCTACAGAAAGTGACTTAAGGTATCTAAAGTGATCTAAAATCTGAACATCCCTCCCTACTGCATCATGAAAATGCAGGTAGTTGATATACATTCATGTGTATGGGTTGTTTGCATATTAGGGGATCATGAGTGATTTTAGAAGATGTTTGTTGATGCAGGGGGAATATTGGGATAGGATTGAACGTTGTACCAGTCAAGGATGCACAGGGGTTATTGGTAAAGATAGGTATTGAGTTGCAGTTTAGAAAGTGCATTAGTAGTTGATGACTGGAGACATTTTAGGGGATAGTTGACTTAAGGTGGTAACTACGCATTAGGTACATAGGGTTGATTTTAGATGATTTCTAGCTCTTCATTTTACTTATTGCCAAGGGAAAAGGTAATAAAAACTAACGCTACAATCTGAACATTGACTTCCTATAAAAAAAATCTTTGCCTGAACTCTCTTCGTATCTTTACAAAGGTGGCATGCAGACATCTTGGAATGCAAGGTGGTACACCAGACTATTCTGTTAGGGCTGGCCAAGAGCCTACATGGCTTGATGATCTTCAGTGTCGTGGGACTGAGGACAGAATTGACCAGTGTAGACACAGAGGCTGGGGACGTGAGGACTGTTCACACAGGGAGGATGTAGGAGTCATATGTTACTATAGTAAGTAGTAAGGTTTCTCGTCGCAAGACATGAATAGGTTACATTTAACGTTTTTACGGGGAAAGTGAAACTTTTCTCTTAATCTTGGCCACACACAAAGCATGTCTTGAATAGTCCTCCACTATCACACATACTCTCATTCCATGTGCAATTTATAATTGTATAGTAAGTACCAGATAAAATACTCAAGCTAGCAACATAATTGATAATCCTGCCTTTCCAAATGAATGAATAGATGTTAGCAATAAATAGATGAAAACTTATGAACAAACTCAATGTAAAGTAGATAATTCACATTCAATTGTGATTAGATAAAATACGATTTTACATATAGAAAAAACGATTGCATATAAATGTGTTTAAAATGTGGTTGGAAAGGACTTTATTAAAAGTTGTAGAAAAGTTATCATTATGAGCTATCGTGTTCTTATACATGCAAAGTGCACAAACAAATACACATACATACAAGGTATCACAGTGAAAAAGGATCACAGAGAATAAAATGCACACTTAAATATATGTGACCTTCTCCAACATTTCCGAAATCACCCTTCTCTTCACTTCTTAGAATGACGGATGCAGACTTGTATACACAATAAAGAATGGAGCAACATTATTTTTTTTATTACATCTGCATTTGTATTCTAGTCATGGAAGGTACAATCAAACTAGTAGAAGGTCACAACCAAACTAGTGGCAAGGTGGGTATATTTGTGGACTACAATTGGCAGCCCATTTGTGGTTATGAATGGACCGAACGGGAAGCTGAAGTAGCATGTCGGCAACTGGGATTTAAAGGAGGAGTGACCAGTATAGTTAATGGTTTGTGTCATAATTTCCTTAAATAAAGTATACATAAATATATATATATATATATATATATATATATATATATATATATATATATATATATATATATATATACATATATATATATATATATATATATATATATATATATATATATATATATATATATATATATATATATATATATATATATATATATATATATTTATATATATATATATATATGTTTGTGTGTGTGTGAGTCTCTCTGTGTAAACAATTCATAACGGCTTAACTATACAGCACTTGATTTGTGTCACTAACATTGAACATCAACATGTTCAAGACTTAGTTTCAGCATGTTTTTACAATCAGATATACATTTGCAATTAGAAAACTTATTAGCTTGTGGTTATTTGTTCTACACACTAAAGTCAGACCTCTATTAAGCAACTGCTCAAGGGAAATGTCAAAAGTGGTCTCTTAAAGAGGGGTCTCTTACGAAGGGGTTGGGGGTTTGAGTGAGATTATGAAAAAACAAAGAATTTCTAACAATGACCAGGTATTATTGAGGTTGTTATCCTTGGCTGAGTTTGTTGAAACTCCTTGATTAAACAATTCAGAAAATAAAAGTTCAACTCCAACAATAATTGCGGACCATCAGAAATGATATTTTCTTTCAATTTTACCAATTATTACATCATTTCATTGTGATTTTTCCAATTGACAAGGCATCTAGGCATTCAAATTGCCATTGAATGAAGGGCCATTTACTGTAAGGGATTAGATTTCATGGTCGTTGGTCGCGTCAAGCAAGTGGTCAATAATCAAGGTAAAATATACAGGGAATAGCCTTGGGGGATCTGAAAGTGGTCGTTTACAGTGGTAGTTGAGCAGGATAATTACTTTTAATTTGGAAAAGATTGCATTTCTTTTGCATTTAGCCTGGGACGCAAAAATTAAAATTCGCAATGATTAGTGCAGTCACTTTAAGTGTATAACTGGGTCTCCATGTTGCAGCCAATTCACAAAATTTAAAAACGCAAAAATCTATTTTCTGTGAATGCGCAAAATTTACTCTACACAACCTTTTGTGAATCTACAGTAACTTGAATGGCTGTAAATCGACACGTTTACCCGCCAAGTAGGTAACATTACCCAGAATAGCACATCAAAAGGAATGAAATAGTGGCAGGTGCTGACTTCATCACAGACAAAATAATCTGTTCCAAAAACTGACATAAGAAGGTGTGCCGCAAAGACTTGCTATACATTGCTATGTGTTGTAATTATTGATAATGAATACTATACTTTGCTGCTATCCTTTAGAAACAACTGCTGGCCCTCCTACTGAGATATCCTGTACCGGAAATGAGAGTAACATCACTTCATGTCAGCAAACAATGCTAAGTGGCAAGTGTTACAGTCGGCCATATATCACATGTTACACAGGTAACTACATGTTCATTTTGTTTATTCTATTGTTATCTCTACCAATACTCTTAACACATTCGTGGTCAAGAGTAAAGGCTGACTAAATATAACTCTATTCTTAACACATGTGTGAACAAATATACCTTATAAAACCGTTCACCTTTCTACCAGAATAGGATTTAAAATAAGTGTTGTTAACATTATTTTGAGTTGGACTTTCAAGGAAACATTCAGATAAAAAGCATCATAATGTATTTATTGGCACAAGATATAACATAAGACTGAAGTGGGTTATACCATTACATACTGTAGAAGAGGAGAAGACGTATGTTTTTTTCCAATTCTAATTTTCCCGTTTTATGTTTTTTTTCTTATTTTAGTATACCAAATAGTAAATATAAGTGGGTGGGGACAAGGATTTCTCTGTGTTTATCAAGTCAAGACATGTACTGAATTGTTTTTATCCTGTGTTGTTTATTACCGTTTCAAAGCAATTGGGAACAAACTGGGAAATAAAACTCACAGAAAAATTAGCCATTCTACAGTAGGTATAGTTCAAGAATATAGTTATACTATATAGAATAGAACCTCAGAGTTACCCAGCACTACCTATTACCCTATGTTGTTTCTGCCAGAACCGTTTGGATCATTACGTTTGGTTGGAGGTCAAAACGCATCCAGTGGGCGTGTGGAAATATTCTACGACTTCAAATGGGGCACTATTTGTGACGATTCCTGGGACAACAATGATGCCATTGTGGTTTGCAAACAGCTTGGGTTTGGCAGTAGAGGTAAGTTACATACTATAAGTGCATAGTGTATAGTGGTGAAATTTGATTTGATATAAGCCTGTTCAGGTCTCATAAACCTTTCTTAGTTGTGTTGTTACTGGTGAAGCAAAATACATTGTCTCGTCCTGTGAACTATGGCTAAATCATACCAGGGCCCTTTTAAAGATCATTGTTTATTAGTTGCCTTTGCTTTTTAGATGACGGTGCTATTTGTTTCACACAGTTCACCTTTGATTTCTATACCCCTTATGTATAACTAGGGGTGGCTCTAGGGGAAGCATCATTTGGTCCTGGTCAAGGAATAGTGTGGTTGGATGAAGTCTCGTGCCGTGGACGCGAGTCTCGTTTGATGCAGTGTAGACATAGACCATGGGGTAACACTAAATATCAACACAGCGAAGATGCAGGAGTCGTGTGTTTGACAGGTGAGAAACAAGTACAATATTCGTCATACTTTACCCAGTTGGTTCCTGGTAGGTTTTGGTAGTCAGCCATTTTACGTCAAATAATAAGAAATTATGATAGCCCAGCCATTGCAGTAATACATAACCTTAATACATAATTTGTGTCCAGAACAAACCTGTTTGAAAATTAACTTCAGAGCGAAGGTTTGTTTGCCATCATTTTGATATATGAATATAGAAAGATATAGAATGATATAGAAAGATAAATATTGATAGATATAGATGGATGGATATCGATATTCAAATTATGCAATAAAATGTCACAGCACAATCATGATTATTAAGGTTGACAATAGACATTTTATGCAAGAAAAATGCAAAAATTGGCATTTTTGAACATCTTGAATTTTGTGTGAGAGGGTTCCTATATGGGTGCCTCTGTACAGACTTTGGAAACGTGTGAAATTCAAATTGACTTGGAGAGAGAGGATTTATGCTAATACAGAAACTTCAAATCACTCAAACTTGCACTATCTATCATGGAAAAACATCAAGTTTACAATAAGCCTCCCCATTTTATTATTTAACAGATATTTTCAAAATTGCTGCCTTTAAATACATGACGTCACACAAATAATTGGCTTCCGTCTGTGTGTGAGCACACTGTCACCCGCATACACACCAATTCTGCCACAGATATACATATGTTCCACTTCAGAAACCTCCTCAAAAATCACCCACTGTTTGGTTTAAGTCTAAAACAATTGCACCTGTCTCACTCTTTGCGTGACAATTCATTGTATAAATGAAAGGACATTCATGTGTGGCTAGCATATTTGGAGAACATATCGGACATAGAATTAACTTTCTCCTTTATGTATAAGATATAAGTTGTGGTAACTATAGGTAATTTGGGGAATTTGATTAGCAGGCTTGGTATATACTTAAAATAAAATGAACAATAATAGAATAGGCAATTCTACAAGTTTGAAGTAAGATAAATTCCTTTGCAGAACCCCCGGGGACAGTGCGTCTAGCTTCTGGGACTAACATTACTAATGGTCGAGTGGAGATCTTCCATGATGGTGCCTGGGGTACGATCTGTGATGATGGCTGGGATAGCAATGATGCCAGAGTAGTGTGTGCACAGCTAGGTAATTACACAAATTAAATTATATCCTAAAAAAGCAGCGATAGTGTTATTAAATTGATGTGTATGTATTAAAGAAGAAGCTTCTGAAGCAATTCATTCATACATTAGTTTGTGGAATGCCTCCACGTTTCTACATTTAATCAATATTATATACAATTATCAAAATTCAAACAGGTATTACATTCTTACATATCATTTTATGGATACATAATTCTGTCTTAGATAGGATGTGACTAGGATGTATTTATATACTTGGCAATTCATAATCTCCCACAAACATTGTTGCTATCCAATGAAAGAAAATGATTGATCAGTATATAACTGTATATTGGCGATATGTTCATGTTGACGATATGTTCAAGCAAACTCGAAAATAACAAGGTTTACCAGCAAAATATGTGCAAGATAGAGGGATTCTAACTAGTGCATATAATGCAAGATTTATATGAGGATTGAATTGGGAAGTAATGTTTTTGTCAAAGGTAGGCAGTGTTCTAAAAAGGGAGGTGAGTCTGCTTATAATGGCTAACCAACCAGTGTCGGCTTGAGAGCAAGCAATTTTCAATCAATTTACTATTCAGTTTTTGAATTTGCTAACTTATGACTTGCCAGTTGTAAATTGGGGAGAAAACAAGGCTAACAAGTGAACACAACCTTTTAACTTAGTCACTGGTAACTTGTTTCCATACCCACACCAAAAATTGAATTGATCATTGACCATGTTGAGGACAGCAGTGGCAATACCTCAGACCACCTGGTGGTCGAGGCAGACCCAAGCAATGGTTTGAGGCAGCGAGAAAAATATATTTGTGCACATTTAGATGTCATGATCTTCTTCAGGTCTGCAAGGTGGTACTGCAGTTCCAACTTCCTACTTCGGTCAATCGTCAGGAGCCATTTGGCTGAGTTCTGTCAACTGCAGCGGGTCTGAGGGCCGCCTGGACGAGTGTTCTCTGCCCCTTGGCTGGAGCTCCGGACAGGAGAACGTAGACTGCAGCCATGAGGAGGAGGCTGGCGTCATCTGTTACACAGGTAGGCACATCATACATATATATATATATATATATATATATATATATATATATATATATATATATATATATATATATGTATATGTATATGTATATGTATATATATATATATATATATATATATATATATATATATATATATATATATATATATACTGTAGAACACACAATGTTAGCGTCAGTTTATATATAGCGTACATAGCGTGTGGTTCCGCTTCGCTATATATAAAAACGCTATACTTTTTTCTTACTGTACTGGGGCTGTCAGCGGCGGCTACCATCGCTAACAAAAAGAAACGCTATGATGCGAAAATTCCCCAATTCGCTATATTTGGGACACGCCTCATATATGTGTTCTACAGTATATATATATATATATATATATATATATGTATGTTAGGAACCCTGTGGTGAGGAAATTGCAATTTTCCCAGTGTGGAGTGCTTGAAATCCTCAGTGCTTGTGACGTTGGTAAGTCAACCAATAAACAGGCATCCCTCTGTTTAATCCCTCTCGTATTATCCACGTGTATATGGGATAACTATGTATTCATAGACTCAGATCCACTACTCCCATTCATGGACCTTAACAAATTTGACCAATCAGTTGGAGGGCACGCTAATACCTTGGTATTATGTCACAGGTTGTGGATCAAATAGCCCCAGCTTTTATATTTATTTAGAAAAGATGTCAATATGTTGGCTTTATCACATGTGTTAGAGATGTGCTGATTGTACATGAGATGTCTTTCAATATCTATTCTGAATAGTGATACTTTTACTGCAGGGCTGACCATTAGAGTGGTAAAGCTTTTCTCAAATTAATGCATGGATATCATTATGTAAAATATGTTTTGCTAGACTTTTTCTGGAAAAAAAGTTGACCTAAGATGTTCTTTTGAAACATTGAAAACTGGTTGAAATCAATTTGCTTTTTTTGTAAATAATCTTAGGGTTTCGAATTGGATGTTTTTGAAAGAGTGATGCTATAAATGACAGGCAGAAATAATGATAGGCACTAAATTGTATGTTTTGATAAAATGAATGCTTCTGATATTTACGATGCTATTCGTCATTGGTGTGTAAAACTTATTTATTTAAAGGTTGACTATGAATGATCTTTACACTTCACGTTGTTCATTTTAAGGACATTTTCATCGTTTTACTGCTTTGTCATTATTCTTCAACAATGACAAAGACTGCTTTTTCAGTATTCTAGATGGCACTATAATTGGATACTATGAAATGCATAAAAATCCTTACAAGTGTCTTTTCCTTTAGGCGTGGCACGTCTTGTGAATGGCACTAGTCCTAGCTCCGGGCGTGTCGAGGTCTACCACCAGGGGGCGTGGGGCACAGTATGTGACGATGGCTGGGAGGATAGTGATGCCATGGTCATCTGTAGGCAACTAGGATTCAGAGGTACCTTAGCACATGACTTCCGCATACATTTTTTACATTCTCTTCTTAATCTGGGCTGGGCATTTTTATCATCATAATTCAATTCAATGTTTAAGTAAAAGCTAAAGATAAATATACAATGACAGTCAGTCTATAAAGTCTAACTCTGCTATTGTCTTTTGTGTGTAGGACAAGTCCATACACATGCTGTGCACTTGTTTTAACGTTATAGCATTAGATGAGGTGGATATCCAAATCAAACTAGTTGTTCAAAACATAATCAAAAACGAATCTTTTATGTACAAATCAACATTAGAATTTGCAAAAGGAATTACTCATTTCTATCGAATGGGGTAGAATTATGTTTGAATATGTTTGGGTATACTTTTGAACATCAGATGAGTCTGACCTTTGGGATGGATACACTTTATTTTTGCAAACATATCTTAGACAGTTGGGTATCAATTGGATTTTGGCAAATAAAACATTGTTACATACATATGCCTTTAATGCAGAGAAAGCCGACAATTCATTGAATGTACTTAGGCTGATCCTTTACTTTGAAACCGAAGTGATTACCACACAAAGAATATATAAGTAAAACTCGCTTAATAAATTGGAACATTTCCGTTGAATTTATTTTGTTTTTCCCCAGGTGGCACTGCTGTGGCCAAATCACACTTTGGTCAGGGAAACGGCACCATCTGGCTGGACAATGTTCATTGCACTGGAACAGAAATTGGAATAAGTGCCTGCAACCATGACGGATGGGGCAAGAGCAACTGTGTTCATAGGGAGGATGCAGGAGTAAACTGCTATTAGTTTAAGACACAGGGCATATACACACACACATATATATATATATATATATATATATATATATATATATATATATATATATATATATATATATATATATATATACATATATATATATATATGTACTGTAAAGTTCGAAATATTAACATGGAACTATTATCGGTGACTTTAACGAGTGGGTCAGATTCGCTAATATTACGATCCGTTCGTACTTGTTTCATCATTTTTCAACGATTTTCCTATGCACTGTTATGTCCCCGTCGCCTTGTAGTCCAAAACATCCGTATTTAGTTTAAAAGAAGGACGAGCGAAACTGTGCACAGGCCTCCAGGCTCGTCTATATATGCCGAATCTTAATTCACCGATCTTCATCATTTATGATCGGTAAGTTAAAGACATCTAGATCATCGACCCTTATAGGTTACCCC
The DNA here is from genome assembly GCA_963942565.1 of Maea johnstoni. Classification (NCBI taxonomy): domain Eukaryota; kingdom Metazoa; phylum Annelida; class Polychaeta; order Spionida; family Magelonidae; genus Maea; species Maea johnstoni. Next base: position 40,194,964 of record OZ012691.1, on the reverse strand, counting down.
CAGGAGGACAGATTATACAGTGCCGGCGGCATATCTACTTGTATTTAATTACATTATAATTAGTTGATTACATGGGATAGGGAGGGTGGGTTGAAATTGATACTGACACTGAGTATGGTGTGCAATAGGAGTTGGCACCTCCAGTGGAACCCTAAGCTGGTGGGCACACTGCTTGACTTATAAAAGAGGGAGAATGTGTGGATCTGTCTATGGATACCCTGCATCTAAAATATCCCTTGGTCCTCTTTTGATCTGAAGGCTCTGCTCTTAAGGTGCTGTCCCACTGCGAATTTTATGTACCAATTTCAGAACATGTCAAATCTACAAGGGAAGCAACGAACTTGTTCAAAATCTGGTGAAAATCACGTTCGCACTATGTATACGAATTGTACGAAAAAGATACAAAATTATACGAAATCCCACGACACTAACTAAGAATGATGTTCGACAACATATACTTGTGTACGAATCTGAAGGTGTGCATGTATGCGAATGCATAGGAACTAATAACGAATGGATACGACATGCATACGCATATATACACCACTTATACGTCTAATTACGACAATATTTGCCAACAAACGAACATGTTCGCCTAGAAAATTGGAAAAAAAAAATTGAAGCAACACTACGATTTTTTATTTAAATAACCATCAATTCGTGACTTTGTATGTTAATTTTGTCCAAGTAACCTGTTATCATATCATGAAGTGGGCCATGTAAACCTATTTTGAATGTTCAAGTCAGAGGGTACATTCAATTTCTGTATGAAAATGTACGTCAAGGTACGAATACATACGAAAGTGTACGATATGCCAAGAATCGATGTTCAACAATCCAGAAACACTGTACAATAATATACGAAAATATACGAACATATATACGATATAATGTTCAACAATGTACGTCAATGTACGACAAAAAAACACATCACTACGACACAAATTTTGTCGCACACAAAAGTTTTATATGTAATTAGCTGCAAAAAGCTAAGCATAACTTCGAAAAACCGCAATAACCTAAGAAAAGCTAAGACAAGCTGCGAATTTTCAATTCGCATCTTGTCGCACCCCCAAAAGTCAGGACAGCACCTTAAAGCCTGGGTCCCACATGGGATTTGACATGTTCGACCGGATTCGACATATATGCGAAAAAGTCGAATACGACGGAATTCGACCCCTAATTCGACTAAATTCGACCTGTAAAAAAGTCACTGGGTTAGGCAAAAAAGGTGTTAATTGGTTTGTGTCGAATGCGATGTGAGATCGCTTTAAGTCGCATTCGACAGCCAAAATGTCGAAAGGTCGAACTATGTCGAAAACACTTTGCGCGTACGACTTTATGCAAATGAGAAGTTTGATTGACAGCTTGTGTCGCATGCGACTGTTAGAAGGTCGCATTCGACTTAAAAAATCGCAGTCGAAGTTTAAAAAATCGCATTCGACGAATATTAAATCGAATGCGAATATTGAAAAAATTAAAGTCTGCATAAACGTGTTGTCGCATTCGACTTATTAAACTACGAATGCGACAAATAACACGTCGCATTCAGTATTAGTTGGTCTAATCGGACATTTTAAACACAATAAATTGTCGAATGCGACTAATTAAAGTCGAATGTGACTTCTATAAAGTCGCATTCGACTTACATTATGCGCATTCAAATTTGATGACCGTGGGAAAGTTACTGCGCATTCGACCTATTAAAAGCTGCATGTGCAATTGAAAAGTCGCATTCGACTTTTAAGATGTCGCATTCGACATTTGGTAAGTCGAATACGACATTATCAATGTGCAAGGCTACTTTTCTAGCCTGCAAATAGCGATAAAACTATTTTAGTCGAATGCGCACATGTAATATACGCATTCGACTTCGTTAAAATCGAATGCGTCATCGCAAAATCGCATTCGACATACTTCTGTCGAATGCGACGTTATGCAAATGACATTTATGTTAATGAGTAACTGCAAACCCGATCGCATTCGACGACGTAGCGATTTGAGGACTCTGTGAAGTGAAGTTACTTTATTTCCGACGCATTAGACACGTTCACTAATTTATTTTCGACTTTAAATTTCGCGCCAAAAAAAACCTCGTTTTCGAATTGCCGAACTCTGGACAAACATCGAATGCGAGCTTTTCCTAAAACTCACATTCGACTCAAAATTTGGGGGTTTTCCTCATTTACATATCATTTACATAAAGTCGAATTCAGTCGCATTCATGTGGGACCCTGGCTTAAGGGTGATGTCCCACTGCGAATTTTATGTATGATTTTTCAAATATGTCAAATCTACGACGGAAGCCACGCATTTGTTTAAAATATTGGTGAAAATCACGTTTGCAGGATGTATACGAATTGTACGAAATAGTTACGAAACTATACGAAATCCCACGACACTAGCTACGATTGATGTTCGTCAACATCCTTATATGTGCGACACAGTACGGTTTGTATCATAATTTGTCGTAAATCGTACTTGTGTACGAATATGAGGGTGCGCATGTATGTGAATGTGTGCGTTTGTATACAAACTACTTACGCGTACATACCACATACATATGCATATATACGCCACTTGTACCTCTGATTACGTCAATATTCTTTTAAATAGGAACATGTTCGACTAAATAATTTGTAACAACACTACGATTTTTATTTAAGTCACCATCGATTCGTGACTTTGTATGTTAATCTTGGTCGAATAACCTGTTATTTCATCATAAAATGTCTCATGTAAACCTATTTTGCATGTTCAGGTCAGAAGGTACATTTAATTTCTATACGAAAATGTACGTCCAGGTACGAATCCATACGAACATGTACGATATGCCACAAATCAATGTTCAACAATTCAAAACAATGTACGATGATTTACGAATATATACGAAATGATGTTTAACTATGTACGTCAATGTACGACAAAACACACATAACCATGACAAAAATGTTGTCCCACACAAACGTTTTACATGTAAAACTTTTTTTTTCAAATTGTGGCTTTAGCTACGAAAAGCTAAGAATAATTGCAAACAACCGCGATAAGCTAAGAAAGGCTAAGACAAGCTGTGAATTTCCAATTTGCACCTTGTCTTACCTTAAAAGTCGTAAGTGGGACAGCACCTTTACTCTCCCTCTTTTTCTTCTTTCACCTAGAGAAATAATGCTTTGTCATTGTTCTTCAACAATGACAAAGGACCACCTTTTGGTAATATATTATGGCACTAAATGACCTTTGCATGTCGATGTGCCTTTAAACACTCATACATTCATTCAGACCATCCTAGGTTTGGCCACAGTGACATGGCACAAAATATTCCAGTTCCTTTCCTGATGATCATTCATCATGAACAGGTGTAGGTAATAATAACAGAAGACATTTTGCTGTGTGCAATTTGTATTATGCTATCTATTAAGAAACACTGTGAATACATTCATCTACTACAAGTTGGTCAAGTGGTTAGCATGCTTCACTGCAGCACGGACGACCTGGGTTTGGTTACCGGTGCGGAGCACTGAAAAAGGAAATTTCAATTTCCATGCTGTTTTCCAGTGCTTCGGATGGCACCTTAAGCCGGAAGGTCCTGTCGGCCAAGAGCCCTAGTAGCTCGTGTTTCTTGTAATTGATATACCGAATTAAAATGGAGATTAATTTATTTTACTTTTTGACCTGACCTGACAATGAGCTTTTCAAAAAGAAATCTTAACAATACACGCTCTTGGATTTCCTGATTGCGTGGACATATATGTATGAAATGAATGAATAGCAATGTATTATCCATTCTATACAAAAGTGCATGTACAAGCAATATGACCTATGTTCTATACTTCAGACATCAACTCTATAAGAATTGGAATATTTTGCTGAAGGTTTAGGGGTCTCTAAAATATCTAGTATACTCATCAGAGTATGCATTGCGCTCTATATTAATATTACCAGAACTTATACCATTAATTCAAACTATGGGACGTACATGCATAAAGTTCTCTTAAGTGAGTTCAAGATGTCATCGAATGTCATTAATGTCTGTAACATGCATAGTACATGTATCTATGAAGGTAATATGTATTCAACAAAAATTTGACGTGATTTCACTAAACAAATGCAATAAGGTAGTCATAGGTTTTGCGACATATCTCAACCTAATGCCATTAGAACATGCCTCTTGAAACACTTGCATGTTGGATTGTACCTTCCATGACTAAAATACATATGAAAATGTAATAAAAAAGATGTTGCTCCATTCATTATCTGCATCTGTCATTCTAAGAAGTGAAGAGGAGAGTGTTGGAGAAGGTCACACCCATTAAAGTCTCCATTTTACCCTCCGTGATCCTTGTTCACTGTGGTGCGTATTTACCTTGTATGTATGTATATTTGTGTGTATAGAGTATGTAATACAAAACGATAGCTCACAATGATAACTTTTCTATGACTTCTTAATTGTCTCTTTTTGTGAGAAAGTTGCCAGTGACTTAGGGTTAGGCGGTGTTTTCGCCGGGCACTCTGGTTTCTTCCACTATTTACAACTGGCTAGTCACGAATTAGCAACAATATGGTATAAATGTGATGAAAAACAAAATTCCAAATCCAACCACATTTTGACCACATTTACATGTAATCGGTATTTTCTTCTACTTGCAAAAACTTTTTTTATCTAGTCACGTTTGATTGTGAATTATCTACTTAAGTTTTTATCTATTTATTGCTATCATTTATTCATTCATTTGGAAATGCGGGACCGTCTATTGAAGTCAATTTCGTGGCTAACTTGAGTCGATTATCAGGTACTTACTATACAATTATGAATTGTGCGTGGAATGAGAGTTTGATTTATTCCTATGTGTAAAAGTAGAGGACTATTCAAAGCATGGTTTGTGTGTAGCCAAGACTAAAAGAAAAGTTTCACTTTCTCCATATAAATGTTAAAGTCAACCTATTCATGTCTTACGACCAGAAACCTTGCTACTTACTATAGTAGCACATGACTCCTACATCCTCTATGTGTGAACAGTCCTCACGTCCCCAGCCTCTGAATTTACACTGGTCAATTCTGTCCTCAGTCCCATGACACTGAAGATCATCAAGCCATGTAGGCTCTTGGCCAGCCCGAACAGAATAGTCTGGTGTACCACCTTGCAGTCCAAGCTGTCTGCATGCCACCTTTGTAAAGAAATAAAGAGAGTTCAGGCAAAGATCCTTTTTATAGAAAGTCAATGATCAAATGCGTAGTAACCTCCTTAAGTCAACTATCCCCTAAAATATCTCCAGTCATCAAATACTGATGACTTTTCTAAACTACTACTTGTTACCTATTTTTATCAATTACCCCTGTGCATCCATAAGTATGGCAGGTACAACATTACATCCTATCCCACTTTTCCTCCTGCATCAGCAATCATCTTATAAAACCACTCATGCTCCCCTAGTAAGCCAACCACCTATAAACATAAATGTATATAAACTACCCAAGGATAGTCCTGAATTTTTATGATGCGGTAGTGAGGGATGATCAGATTTTACATCACTTTAGAAAGCTTAAGTCACTATCTGTGGAGATTATTACATGGAAGCGTGTAGAAATCCCCTTCTATATATAAATGGTCTAGGGGTCTGTTCTCTATACAGGGACCGAAGACAGCCCTTTACAATGCTGCACATTTGTATGGCATCTAGGCCAACCCGCCATTGAGGATACCCTGGAAGCCATTACCAACATTCAGCCTTTAGGTGTCTTAACCATAGGGCCACATTAGATCCTTATATATTCAGGTGTGTCATGTGAATACATAAGGACATATATACATTGAGACTAACTCCATAGCACAAGTTGATATAAGGCGATGGTTAAGGGTAGTGTTAATGGTGTTGGAGAAAGTGTACAATTAACGCTGTGTTGAAAAAGGGCATATTACCTGTGCCTCTTCTTTTCCAAAGCTGTCATCACAAATAGTTCCCCATTTCCTATCATGGAATACCTCAAGGCGTCCTGTTGTAGCATTACGTCCTTCAACTAATCGAAGAGTGCCATCTTCAGGGTGATCTTCAAAATAAGATAAGCATTTCACAGGCTTAAATATAACAGTATAAACTAGAGCTGCATTCACCACTCACAAACTCGAGTGGCTCGAGCACTGGGGCAGATGAGCCAAGCTCGAGCTAAGGTGGTCAACTCGTGAACTCATCTATGTTGGGAACACAAACCTAACACAGAACCCCTAGCATACACTTTCTTATCACTGCTTGTCGCTGGCATGTCTTGTTTACCATCTACAAAGTATACAGGCAGTGTTGAGTGTTATACTGACATTATACTGACGCTATATATATATATATATATATATATATATATATATATATATATATATATATATATATATATATATATATATATGTATATATATATATATTATATATATATATATATATATATATATATATATACAAATATTTATGTGTATATATATATATATATATATATATATATATATATACATATATATAAATATATATATATATATATATATATATATATATATATATATATATATATATATATATATATATATATATATATATATATATATATATATATATAGATATATATATATATATAGATATGTATACATATATATATAAATACAAAGAGAATGAACCTACCATAATAGCACGTAACATTGGCAATGGTTCCGGAACATCTTCCAAAAGTCATATCATGGCCTCCTTCACAGTCTCCAAGATTCCCCTCAGAACCAGCACATTCAAGATTGCCCAGGTGTACGCTGCCTGTGCTGTGATTGGTTGGTGCTGAAATAGTGCCTCCTCCCAACCCTAGCTGTCTACAGATGACCGCTGCATCATTCGCAGTCCATGTGGAACGGTCGCATATGGCCATCCATTTCTTCTGGAGAAAGACCTCTACCACTCCTGAAGTCTCATTATGACCTCTCACAAGACGCACATCTCCGTCATGTTCTATACCTATACAATATTTAACAATTTTTATTATTTCATAAATATCTAACATGTTTTATCAAAATAGATTTTTGTGTCATCCTCTAGTGTGTGCGTTACCCTGCCTTAGCGTGGAAATGATTTTTTCCTTCCCCTTAATCACTTTCTTACATGCCTCAAGGGGAAATGCTGCACCAAACTGTTGTACAGTCACATGTACAAAACTAAAAGCCAATTACGCTATCAAATATAAAAATTCACAGGAGAATAGAGTAACATCATTCTTGTCTCTTTCTTCAAATGTCTTATTTTCGCAACAGCCCAAGTACACTTGTTGACTGAATCATTTGCAAGCCTCGGATTATTAAAAATCTAGTTAGAGGGAAAATATTTATTGTTATGGAACTAAATATTTTGCTGCAAAATAAATTGATAGTAGCCTTTATAACAATGTGATTATTTTAAGTATCAGAAAGAACATATATGAAAGCATGTTGTTGTTTTTTGCAATAGTAATTTCGAAAATAATATCCTATTAGTGAACATGATAATTGCTTTATGGTATTTGTGGCTAATTTCATAGGCATTGTATCCCCTGCAGTTGGTGCAAGGCTAAGTTTTAGTGGTAATTACTTACTTATGTAGCACTCCACTCCAGCGTCTTCACTATGATCGCAATCGGTCCTTCCCCAGCCTCTATGAGGACATTGTTCTAAGCGGGTTTCTGTTCCTTTGCAATCAACGTTATCCATCCATGTTGGTCCTGTTCCACCACCAAAAGGTGCATTTGATCTTGCTCTACCACCCATTAACCCAAGCTGCCTACATACAACCTTAAGATATAAGAATATGTGAGGAAAAGCAAAACAGCTTAGTCTATATGGCATTATAGACTAAATAATTCGGTACTAGTTACGGTTTGGTAAGCAAATTCGAGATGGGCTTGAAGTCAGGCAGGAAAGGTTTTTCTACAACTGTTGTGCCACAGATCTTAACCATTTCTTATGCTTGCATATATATATATATATATATATATATATATATATATATATATATATATATATATATATATATATATATATATATATATATATATATATTAATATATATATATATATATATATATATATATATATATATATATATATATACATATATATATATATATATATATATATATATATATATATATATATATATATATATATATATATATATATATATATATATATATATATATATATTTATCATCAGTTCCACAGTGATACTCGCAGCTGATTGGTCAATTGCTGTTGGGTACTGGACTGTATCCCCACTCTCAATGTTATATCCCACTCTCAAATTGAGGCTCCCACTCTCAATGATATATCCCACTCTCAAATTGAGGCTCCCACTCTCAATGTTATATCCCACTCTCAAATTGAGGCTCAAAAAAATTAAATTAAAATCAAAAAAAAATTTAAAAAAAAATTTTAAATTTTGAAAAAAATTCAAAACATTTTCGAAAAAAAAAATTCAAAATTTTTTCAAAAAAAAAAATTTCAAATTTTTTTCAAAAAAAAAAAATTCAAAAATTTTTCAAATTTTTTTTAAAGAATTTTTGTTTGAAAATTTAAAAAAAAATTGGAAATAAATAAATATTTTTTTTTTTTTTTTTTTTTTGATTTAAAAATTATTATTATCTTTTTTTTAATATATATTTTTTAATTTAAAAAAGAAACTGATAATAAATTCGTTATCCCCCTTGTAAAAAAGGGATACGGCCTGGTATCTGCGTGAAGCCAGCCGTATCGCACGAGGCCGGAGGCTTCACGCAGATACCAGGCCGTATCCCTTTTTTACAAGGGGGATAACTAATAATATATATATATATGTGTGTGTGTGTGTATGTATGTATGTATGTATGTATGTATGTATGTATGTATGTATGTATGTAAAGCTAGCTAGCTAGATAGATAGATGAAAAGTTTGACTTTTTGGTGCGCTCTTTACCTTGGCATCACTAGGACCCCAGCTATCATCACACACTGTGCCCCATATATTGTTATGATAAATCTCCACCCTTCCTACTGTAGAGTTATGGCCATTGACCAGACGTATGCTGCCGTGTTCTGGTCGGGGCACTGGTGCTAAAATGATATAATGCAAACTTTTTTCAACAATGTCCATTTATGTGTTTGAGGGTTTTGAATAGTTATTTTAAGCATGTCAAATGTATACAAAATTAACATACAAAAATCACAATATAAAAATATATAATGATAACCAGGGTTATATAAATAAATCACTCTTAGTTTGTTCAATCACTGATAGCGAATGCGCCGATTAACCAGATATATTCCATCTGTTGGACGTTAATACCTACAACTCGTGCACCCATTAATATTTGGAACTTATCATTGTGGGTTAGGGATTCAAATACATTTTTATCGTCAGCCTCTTCGATACATTTCGACATTTCATCTCTAGCGTTGTGAAAAGTAGGGCACCGTAGGATGACATGCTTAGCATCCTCTTCTTCCGAGAATACACAGAACTTGCACTTCCTATTTGACGCTGCCATACCTTTTTAACCTTGCATCATCAGATTTAAGCATACTACATCTGCATACCATTTTGGCCCTCATTTCGCAGATGCCGATATGCTCGGGGTACTTATCCAATAACTCCCACCATTCCAAGTACATGGGTGTATGACATACGAGGTCCAGCAGGAAAAGACTCTCATGCACTTTTGTCTGAATTGACTAGAAAATTTATTCTAGATACCAGGCCCTTGACCAGACAGTTCGTTTCGAGTATGTCTTCGGCAAATATGTAGCTTTCTGAAGTATAACTTAAATGGGCTTAATCAGGCCGAAGGAAATGGCCGTCTGGAGTAAATCCAAAACAGGACTCCTTTGCATATTGTCCAGGCATTCATCAACATTTCCAAAAAACACAGCCGCTCTTTCTCGAATACAATTTTAATAGGCTTGTTGTCCTCGAGTGCAAGAAGATTTTGGATACAAAGCAGCTTCTTAATTTCAATGAAACACTCTAAGCGAACAGAGCCAAGCACATAGAAGGAACAGATCTTAAGAGAAGTTCGCACCCATAGGTGGCAATTGGGACTATTACTGACCAAATATAACATAAACATCCTTTTCCACACGCGAAAGATTGCATGGCTGATTTGATAACCTAGTAGACCAGTATTATTCTATAATACTGACCCATTACTGTACTTGGTGTGTCATATTGACAGAATATGGCCCATTTTAACGATAATACAAGTGAATCAAAAGCACAATGCAAATATGAGAGCAATTACTTACCACATCGTATACCAGCCAATGATGTATATGTTAAGTCCGCTTTAAAGGAACATTGTGATATTTTATCCTCCCTACCAGTGCAGTCTATTCGAACAGGTGATGATGTAGTGTTGCCTTTGAAAGTAGATGAGTAAGCAGATATACATAAACTACGTCAAAGAAGCACACATGTTTATTGCAACACACACACCTGCGACAAACAGAGGCCAAGAAAAAGAGGCAACCGAAATGTTACGTTACATGTTCTCCAGATCTTGTAGGTGTAGGTGAAAAATACTTCAGATGCTTGTTAAAGTCTCTTTCTTAACTCTGAGGTCTCTATATAAACGGGAAAGCAACAATGGTAACTGGGGCACATTCCACCTAGACTTGTACCCAAGTCAACTAGTACCCTCTTAACATAATCAGACTGAAGCAGATACAAACCTTAATTTTAAAAAATGTGTTTCCCTAAATTCTCTACTCATATATAAAGATGCGTCTAGAGATGTGCCATCTATGGGCTTCTACACGCAATAGCTTATAAGGTCATTTTAAAGAATGAAACCTGTCTAGAAGTTAAAAGGTAAGCCTACCAATGGGGAAGTTCAGCGTGGACCTTGGCAGATATCCTTGTTGTCTACAAGCAATGTTCATTTCCTCCACTCCCCAGTTATCTCCACAAACATCATTCCACTGTTCAGTGTAGACTTGAATTTGTCCTTCGTATTTGCTTCCTCCCTTGATCACTTTTATGTCCCCATTGTTAGCTTACAAACAAATAAATACATTTAAAATGATGTAACGCAAGTCACATGGACTGACTCACAAAAGCACACATCTCTAGTTTGAGTCATGTAGTGATATGTTAAACATGTATAATGTCGAAAGCTTTTAGCTGGTATTAAGGAAATCAATGTACAGATCGAGTAGTGTATGTATGTATGTATATTTATTGACTGAAAATACATATTTTCAAAATCATACAATGCAATATATGAGTTCGAAAAGGACAGAAATCTTACAACATGGTATAAACATATAAACAAAACATTATTATTAGTCAAAATTTGTAATATTTTAAACATAGCAATTAGCAAAGTTAAAATACAGAAAAACTAACATCTGAGAAAAACAAAAAGTAGCCGTTACTTCTTTGGTATAATTGTAGTGTCTGTGCCTTTACAGGATATATTATATCAGTGTGGAGATACCTATCCAATTCCGGATCGTATCGCCATCTCCATTTTATACATCTTATTGTTCCATATTATAGATATGCGCCAGATAGCGATCATCTCACTTCCTTTCTAGCATAGTTTCCAGAATATTTTCTGGACTAGTTGTACGCCATAAATCACCACATTCATTTGATTCAGCCAATTCTTTAAACATTGACGTCCTCAGTGTTTCAGTGGCTGGACAGGACATAATTAAATGTTGTGCATCTTCATATGCTGCATGATCACACATGGTGCATGGTTTGTAATCATGTTTGACAAAATCTGTAATCATCACATATCTTCCTCCTCCTCAGATGTAGTGATACCAGCTTTTAAAGCAACATAACATAATCTACGACTGAGAAACAATACATTAACTGAATTAGAAGGATTATATGTACTTACGTGGATAGCAAGACACCATTAGTATTTGTCCTCTGCATCTGCTGGTACCCCACGGGTCATGAGAACAAGACTGTAGAAGTGTTTCATTCCCGTTGCAACGTACATTACTCATCATTGTGGGAGTAAAATGTGAAATGTCATATCCCTCGTTGGATATTATGCCACCTATCAAATCAAAACATACGATTTACACACACACACACACACACACACATATATATATATATATATATATATATATATATATATATATATATATATATATATATATATATATATATATATATATATATATATATATATATATATATATATGTGTGTGTGTGTGTGTGTGTGTGCGTGTGTTTGTGTATTAGGATTATGATTACCTGAAAAATCAAGAAACAGTGGAATCATACAATTACAAAATGCTGTTGACGAGTCAAGCTATGGCCGCCTAAGAACCTAAATGTTAAAGAACTGAAGTGAGTTGCATCAGGCTTTGGTCGATTGGCATGTATTTCTGTTTTGCTCCCTTTATCATTTTGCAATGAAATTATTTTGTCGCGCAGTCCTGGAGGAACTTTAGTTGCTCAGATATGTCATATCTGCCGTAGTGTGGCCTTTTGCAGTAACCTCTTTGTGATAGAAAAACTGCGAAAAAGATCCTACAAATCATATCCTGGGAGCTCTGCCATTACCGACATAAAAGATCTATGTATGTATGTAGATCTACGTATGTATGTATATTTGTACCACAGTTGCTTGCCTTCCACCAATCAGAGGCCTCAAAAGGTGTAGGTTTATAGGACATAACCTACACTTTTAAAGCCTTTGTTCTCTATAAAGCTGCCTAAACCAAAAGGTGTTACCCCAGTGTATTTAGCGAGAGTGCTCTGCCAAGCTTTTCTCGGCCTGTGTTTGGTGGAAGGAAATCAACTGTGGTACATGCTACATAGACCCTGGGAACATATATATATATATATATATATATATATATATATATACTATCATAAAATTCTCACCTTGCAGTCCTAGCTGCCTGCATGCGATCCTTGCAATGCGTCGACGTTCAAAACTATTATAAAGGCACACCTTGCCCCATCTGCCATCATGAAATACCTCAACGCGACCACTTGTGGAGTTACGACCATTCATGAGACGAATTGCGTTTGGCTCCTGTGGAACTAAAGCATTAAGAAGCATGATAATCTACAGTGTCCTTTGTGATTTTTCTTTGCAAAAAAGCAAGAGTTGTAGTGTTAGGTGGGACTGTCGTCGATTTTCAAAGATGATATATTTGATTATGTGATTTGGTAGTATTTAATTGGACATCGGGTATAGTTTACATCAGGATATGCAATATAATTGTAGGGCAGGGCATATGGCAAAATAATACACTTGGTTGGCTTGGTCTGGTTTGTTAGAATCTGCATTGATTTTGAGGAGGGAAGTTTTGATATCAAAGGTTGGTTACTTTGCATACATGTAAGTCACTTTTGACCTGGCCATCCCATATTCATAGCATTATTTCTATGTCTATTTTGTCTAATACTAATGCCGACTTGATGGCTATCTTAGAGTTAATTTCATGTGTACAAAATGGGACTTGCAAGATCTGGAAACTATACTTGAGATAGCATTAAAGCGTGGCAGTCACAAACTCTATACATGGAGTCCATCTTGCAAATGTTTTGAATGTTGAAGAAACTTCAAAGAAATCCCCTGAAAAAGGAAAGCAAGTATAAGGATAGAAAATATTTTCGCTATACTTTTCAAATCGTACCTGCATCTGGACAGTAGTTTACATCACATAGCTCTCGAACAAGCTCGCTATTGTTAGCTGTTACATAGCACCAAGGTCCAATGTTTTCCTGGATATTCACCCATACGACGCCTCGGCAATAGTTGGTATCACCTATTGCCGTTTCAATATTACCCCTCTGACCAAAATACCTTCTGTAGAAGTTGGAATAATGTTCCAACCTAGCCCCCAGGAAGGAGTGTCGTTTGACCGCTTCACGCCAGGGGGTGCACGTCTTTCCTGAACGTGAACGACTCAATGAACCCCTGTAGTCGATACCCGATGGTTGACGCCTACAAGTTTCCGTACAAGTGTAGTTAAACACCGAGCTACCATTTCCATCAGTGCCCGCTGATCTTGGAACACACAGCGAGCCTTCCTCAACACATGGATTCTGTTGACAGGGGTTCAAATCTGGATATAGAACAACATTATTCAAACACGCATTCTATGTTTGCTTTATTCTACAAGCTACGTGGGAGAGTTCTAGGATCGGCTGATTTCCATTTTACCATATGTGACGTGAGGTCACAGCTAAATGTTGCTTAGTATGTAGTTAACAAGGTAATGAATATATATATATGTGTGCCTAGATATCCTGACTGCCAAGTCAAGCATGCTGGGCGACCGGTCTTTTAGTTAGTGGTAGTGGACAGGTTGATTGGTGCAGGAATTATATATTGTTATGGTAAGTGCTTCCAACATACGTTGAATATTAAGAGGGGACGCATAGAAATACTGTACATACATTGCATTACATAATCAATCACTTCCTACTTATTTTTCTGTAAAGTTGTCATGAACATCCTCCACCCTAAGAATACATGTAAGTAAAACACAGCACAAGTGCAAATACTTTGTATAACTACAATAAGTTATTTTAAGAATTATACTCACTTATTTCACAATTCTTTCCGGTAAAGAATATTTGACAATGGCACTCATAACCACGGGAAAATGCACCTGTGTCATTCCCAAGAGTCCCATTTCTAAGTTCGCAGCGCCCGCCATTTTGGCATATGTTCATACTGGAACTGCATGGACCTAATCAAAATTAACAAAGCAATATGCAACATTGCAATTTTGATTGCAAAAAACGTGATTATACCATCGCCGTAAGTTGCAAAACGAATCAAATATTAGGTTTTAAACATGAATATGCGTTAAGAGTCAAGATATCAATGATCATAACAAATGTGTATTATCCCAAAAATAGACTTTAATTTCAAAAAAACCTATGTGAAAGAAAACACCGCGATGAACGAGAGAACCTTATTAAACTGCGTTCATAATTCTACAATTGGATGCTAATGAAAGCAATATGATTATGGTGTATACAAAATATGAATTATCTCTCACCTAAATTACATTTTATAGACTGTGTAAACAATTTAATATATGCACCTTTCCCACCTCCATGGCAATAAGACTGCAAAGACTGCGTTGACTATTATATTAATGCATCTATCACACCTTAATGACAATTATATTGGATTGACTTTATAATAGATACAAATTTCACACATAAATGAAACTTATACTGTACAGATATTGCAATAGATACAAATGTCACACCTCAATGACAATTATATTGTATAGACTTTACGGCAAATACACATGTCACACATATAAGACAATTATACTGCATAGAGTTTATGATGAAAACAAATGTCATACCTAAATAACAATTATATTGTATACACTTTATGATAAATACAAATGTCACGCATAAATGACAAGCATATTGTATAAAATTAGTGATAAATACAAATGTCACACCTAAATGGCAGGTCACCCCAGCATCCTGGTCATGACCACAGTGCCGTGGGCTGGGTTCCTGATGGCCACACGCCAGCAATTCCTCCTCATCACCATTACAGTTAACATTGGTCACATGAACAGGGCCATAGGCCTTCCCTCCAAAAGTATCACCGGTATTGGCGATGCCACCAAGGTATCCCACCTGACTGGAAAAATATAATACACCATGTACGTCAAAGATGCTTGTTAAAGTATGAGATTAATTTATGAACTGATATCTAACATTTAAAATAATTCTTCACCTGAATTTCCCCCAAGTGCGGCGACCTGTTTCCTTTTTCAATGAATGTATCTTGTTTGACACCATAAGGTATAGTGTCAGACTAGTTATCCAATATGATCGCATTTCACAAATACATCCTAGAGGTTTCGATAAAATAACCAAAATTAACTTTATATCTGTTAACAGATATAGCAGTTTATTAATTTGACTTTGTGTTTATTAGTGTTTACGTGTCTTTCAGCAACTTAGTCATAGTCATTGAACTACAACACATCCATAGTAGTAGTAATAGGAAAACGAAGTAGTAGTAGTAGTAGTAGTAGTAGTAGTAGTAGTAGTAGTAGTAGTAGTAGTAGTAGTAGTAGTCGTCATCATAGTAGTAGTAGTAGTAGTAGTAGTGGCTAACCTGGCCGCTAAACAGTTCACTACATCACCGTCACAGCTCTTCCCACGTGAAAACTTGTATTTCTACCATCATGATGGTCTACGCCAAAACCCAGCAGGAAGTCAACTTCTTGCAGATCAATTAAAAATGGAAATTACTCTAAAACAGAAAGTTCTGCCTCACTCAAGCAGAAAATCATGTACAGGAAGGGAGTAGAGAAATAAAGGTCTGTCCCCGTATTCAAGCATTCCTCTCACCAATCACAGGATAACACTTATGATACCGGAGGGTGTTTTTTCACTGTGGTTAATTGAATCACACTTTTCTTAAGTGTTGGTATTCTGAACCCTGCATAACTATTACATTGACACATCTAATTTCTATGATGTGCTTAGTTCTTTGAGTGAAATTCACTCATACTCTACAAGAACTCATATTGGTCAGAGCACAATTTGCCCAAATAGCATACCTACTACCTCTGAATCTAATCCAAAAGAGTATTCCTCGGGTCATTCTTCCACTTAATTAGTGTGTTTAATTACACAGATATTAACCATTTAAATTACCTGCATTATTTGAATACATTTACTCCTAAAAGCAGTACAAAGAAAAATATTTCTCTGGCCGGAAATGTAAATTCAAACCCCTTGGCTTTCCTGTGTATAAACAGCTGCACTGGAACTTTCCACACAAAGTGGTATTACAAACTTTCTAGAATACATTAATATTTGTGATTTTGAAAATGTGCATCATGATAAAAAAAAGTCTTTCAGATTATATTGACTGCAGCTCTTATTCAGATGTTTAGGTGTACTGCAAGTTATACAAAATACCCACTTAGAAGCATAACTAGAGTGTCAATCAACTCACGATCTACCATTGATCGTGTACACGTCTCTGAAGTAAGCTTGATTAGAATATTAGGGATAAGTGATATGCTCAATATGCTCTTGCGTAAATGCTCAATCAAAAAAGCCCAAAAAAACAAGCATGCCCCTTTGGTAGGAATAATGGTCAAACACTACAATCAGGCCCAATGGATGACTGATGAAGTTATGACCGCCATAATAAAACGTGACACATTTAAAGCTGAAGGAAATTTTGATAGGTGGAAATTTTTGGGAAGGACGAGCTAATTTGACTAAAATTAATGCAAAAAAGTTATACTTCATTAAATACCTCCAAGAAAACAAATGTAATCCAAAACAACTCTGGAAATGTATAAATGTATTCACTTGCCTTATAATTCATTCAATCTTGATAACTAAGTCAAATCTCCCCTAAACACCTAAAAAGGAATGCTAATGTAGTATCTCCCATTATCACCAGTATTATTAAACAAGGTATCTTGAGTGGCATCTCCTTGTCCAAATTGAAAGAATCCAAGATCACCCCCACCAGGTGATTTGAACAATTGTGGGCTTATTTCTGTCTTGAGTGCATTATCAAAGGTGTTAGTTAGACAGGTCCGTGATACACTTTATCAATATATTTCTGATTGGAACCTATTTCATGTTTTTCAATCTGGTTTCACACCGAAGCATTCTTGTCAAATAGCAATAACCAAGATGATAGATACCTGGCTAAGTACAATTAATGACTACAAAATTATTTGAGTTATTTCCTTAGATTTTAGGAAAGCTTTTGATTTAGTGAATAATGAGATTTTACTGAAGAAACTTCAAACATATAAGCTTGGTAGTTGTTTACTTATCTGGTTCTCTTCTTATCTTTCAACCGTTATCAAAAGGTTCCTATTGGGCCATCTCTGTCAGGTCCACAAAACACCTATGTTGCGGTACCTTAAGGATCAATTCCTGGACTGCTATTGTTTCTTACTTATATTCATAAATGACTTTTTTCTGGTTATAACAAAATATCGACCTTTAGCAGATGATTCCACAATATCACTTGCCAGTCATAAACTGTGAAATATTGAATCAAGCTTACAAATTGATCTTATAAGAATATTCAGAAATGGTGCCAAGTAAACAAAATGATAGATAATGTGGACGAAACAAAGTCTATTATAATATCTACCAAATAGAAACAAACGAGATATATTCATAATTCAAACCTCAACCTTTTTATGAAAAACTAAAAATTATAACTTGTCACAGAACAGAAACGTTTGGGTATCTTCCTATTACTACTACGTTAAATTGGAACAAACATGTAAAC
This sequence comes from Maea johnstoni, assembly GCA_963942565.1. Taxonomy (NCBI): domain Eukaryota; kingdom Metazoa; phylum Annelida; class Polychaeta; order Spionida; family Magelonidae; genus Maea; species Maea johnstoni. The sequence goes on along the minus strand of OZ012691.1, from coordinate 40,176,690 downwards.
AATATATGTAAGAAAATATCCAAAGGAATTTTCGCATTAAAAAATATTGAAATTATACATGGATTTTAAAACAAGAAATCTTTATTTCAGTGCTTACATACTTCCACACTTTGATTACTGCAATACCATATGTGGCCATTCTAGCTCTGAAATCCAAACAAGAATGCTCAAGCTCCAGAAAAAATCTGCAAGATATATACTTGATGCAGAATACTCTTATCCACGCAGAGGTCTCTTTAGTATACTAAAAATAGTTACCTTTCCTTAACAGAGTTAAATTCAATACTGCTATTTTGATGCATACATCTGTCGATGGATAGAGCCCAATGTCCCTGAAGAATACGTTTCAGTTCTGCTCAGATCAACATGGTCACCTTACAAGATCAAATACATCATTTACTTGGGTTTCTCCACCGATCAAAATCTTGAAATATGAACATGGCACCATCTCTCTCATCACTAAACTATACATTGAAGAGCAATACTCAACTCTGTGGCCTAAAGCATGAAAGGTATAACCCTTAAATCAGAGGGCGACGACGAAAATCAAATCTTGTATTTGACTGTGTTACCCTCATGAAATAAAAATTACTATTATTATTATTATTGTTACTTTTGATATAATTATTATCATTTTTATTATTATTATTATTGTTAGCATTATTATCATTATCATCTAATAATAATAATAATAATAATAATAATAATATTATAATTATTATCACTATTATTAATATCATTATCATCATTATCATTATTATTATTATTATTATCATTATTATCATTATTATTATTATTATTATTATTATTATTATTATTATTATTATTATTATTGTTATTATTATTATAATTATTATTATTATTATTATTATTATTATTATTATTATTATTATTATTGTAGTAGTAGTAAAAGGAAGGAAGGAAGGAATTGGGCTTTACGTCGCTTTCAACAGCTTAGGTCATATCGCGACGAGATAGAAACCCGGAACCGGGAAGGAATTCCCTACTCTTCACGAATAGTCCCAAGGGGTCTTTCAGTTGCAGAAAGACCATAGACAGCCCTCCACAACGCCGAACATTTATAGAGCGACCAGGCCAACCCGCTTGGGGATCCAGCGGAGACTCGAACCTGCGAACTCACGCTTGGTGTAGTAGTAGTAGTAGTAGTAGTAGTAGTAGTAGTAGTAGTAGTAGTAGTAGTAGTAGTAGTAGTAGTAGTAGTAGAAGTAGCCTGATGGCAGTGTGGTCTAAGGCATTGCCACTGACTGCTAGCTGTCTCCCAACACTGTCCGGGTTCAACCCCACCTAGGGCATGTGAGAAAGCTGCCAGTGACTTGGGGTTAGGCGTTGGTTTTCGCCGGGTACTTTGGTTTCCTCCACCAGTTACAACTTGCTAGTCACGACTTAGCTGTAATAAATGGCAGAAAAAGTGACGAAAAACGAAGTTCCAAATTCCAAATTTAGTAGTAGTAGTAGTAGTTGCAGCAGTAGTAGTGATATTGGTACTTTTTGGTGTTAAAAGTAGTAGTAAGAGATTACCTGCAAACGACCCTAGCGTCATCATCTGTCCATCCAGATGAACATACTGATCCAAAGCGGCCATTCATCATGATTTCTACTCGACCAGAAGTGGAGTTGGCTCCACCAACTAGTCTCACTACGCCTGTCTCTGAAATATGTCGAATAATACAGCATGCCTTCACAAAGAAAATTAAAATCAAATTCGAATTTAGTTTATCAATACCCTTGTAATATTGATGTTAAATTGCAATACGACGGTTGTTAATTATTCTGGAAACCAAAGTACCTGGGGAAAACCATTGTTTTACCCAAAGTCATTGGTAACATTCTCACATGCCTGGGAGACCTTGTCGATCATATGTCTCTCAAGATACACACCCAGAGAGTGGTGAAAGACAGAACCCAATAGTTGGAAATGTTTTAACCTATTAATGCTGACAGTGACCAAAAGCAATCTGACAACAACATAAAAAATTGTAATCCAAAGTTTAGTCGGGAGAACCGTAAATAAGAGCACTACCAACAATTCTTTTACAAACATGTTGTGAATGATTTATTTATTGCGAAAATTATAAAGATCAAAATGACCATTTCTAGATAACTTTTAAGCATTACTGTGTAAGCCTATCGGCTATTTTCGGATGGGATATTCAAACTACCTATTGTATCAGTGTTTCAGGTTAGTGGTTTGTTTACAGAGTTTGGAAATGGATACGATGACAGTTCTATTGAGAAACAATGTCCTATTATCTTAAAATAGCACGCAACACGTTTTTAGTTGCGTACATCCTTTTTTTGGAACCTTTCTTTCATTTTCCTGCGTGCCAGGCAGCCACAGCTATGCCATCATACAGATTATTATCAATTGTTTGTGTACATGGGTACAATGTAAAATCCAGATGAACTTGGACATTGCAAGACGATAAAGATATAGATATACATATTATAAGCCAGATATTTGTTATTCATCATAACAATCTATCAACATACCCCATCTCTTTTCAAACTTATCCTCTCTCCCAATTAGAATGTATTTTTGTCTTTCATAATTATAAAGCAATTTCACTTTCCTTTTTAAACACTCAATGTTAGGAGTGGATATGTTTGTCTTTGCATTGAAGATGGTCTTTTTGTAATCAGAATGACAGCATTCAACCAAAGAGCTTTTTGTTATTCTCCAAAGATTATAATTCTCTCATTAATTGAGTAATCTAAAACTCAAATTTCTGCCACCCATCTTTCAATTTCCTGCCATAGTTTCTAAACATATTCACATTCAATTAACATATGTTCATTGCAGTCTTCTTCATTATGATACAATTCACATGTTGGAGCGTCTTTTATTTTCATTTTGTAAAGCAAGTTATTTGTGAAAAAACGGCGATGTATTGAGTTTACTTCTTTTAATCGATTCTTCTAGTTCCTCAATGGTGAATGGAGATTTAAGTACTTCCTTTATAAATTTTTTTAACAGAGATGAAAGTACTATTTTGAAGTGGGATGGGTTTTTTTTTACTAGAAAACAAATCTTGATTAAAAAATATATCTGCTGCATTTGGTGTATTCTCCCAGAATCAGTAACTTTTTCATCATTATTATCAATCAACTCTGTAATATTTTTGTTCAAATAAAAAAAATTCTCCAAATTGAGAATAAAATCTGGATGGCCTTTCCCAATTTGCAATAAATTGAGCTCTCGACCTAATTTGATGACCTCTCATTTTATATTCTCTGATTGCTTGATATTGTTTGTTTAAAGAATCAAGTGTCTCAATCCCTTGATCTCTAACAACCTGCGATGGGTTAATTTCATCAAGTTGTTTTGTCAATTTGTCAATATGGAGAGAGAGATTGTTTTCTTCTTCTCTTGACTCTCTACCAAGTTTTTTGGAAAAGGAGATTATAACACCACGCACTTGACACAGCAATGTGTTTAAGAAGAGGCTGTCTGATATCATTAGTTGTAAATCCATTTCATCTATTAGATGAATATATTCCGGATTGTATATGGGTAGGGCATAAGTTTCCTTTACCAGTATTATTTCATCTTTTATAAGATTTATAGCTCATTTTTTTGGAGGTCATTATTGAGCTTCTAGCTTATGGTCACTCTGATAGACTGATAAAATATCAGACTCAGGATTGAGATTTAGAAAGTCTTCATTAATTAAAAGATAATCAAGGCCAGCCCTTTTGAAGGGTTTTTTGTGCCCCAAGTGAATCTTTTTTCACCAATATTTTGGAAGTCTCCATATATCAATCAAACCTTATATGTTTTTTAAGATTGTTTGATTGGCCTAAATATTCCTCTGTGCTTTATAGTTGTAAAGATCCTCCTCTTTTAAAGCTGTATTCCAATCTCCAGCAAATATCATGAGGTTAGACTCATACTGCTCAGCTTTCTTAAAGAGCTCAATATACCAGTTGGGGTCATCTATATTAGGGCCGCCATAAATATTCACCAAAGTTAGTGTATATTTGCTTTCAATCTCAATTGTAAGAAAGATAAACCGTCCATGTTTGTTAGGTACAAAATCCAACAATTTATACTCAAAGTTTGGTATGATGACAATGGCTACACCTCTGCTATTAGTGCTGTCCCCAGCCAAAAAAAAAAACATTCCATTCTTTTTGTAGAGAATCCTTGTCTTTATCAAATAAATGGGTTTCCTGTAGTAATACAATATTACTATTTAGTTCCTGGAACTTTTTCCACATATCTAATCATTTTAGGGGCTGTCGTAGTCCTCTTGCATTTGCCGAGAGTATATTCATACAATCACTGATTTAAGATGCCACACCAACTCAACTTTACAGCCACAGACAGGAAAACTTTTAAATAATGAATCACAAAAACATATTAAACACACAATACCATAAATAACAGGTTGTTATGTTTTTCTATGTCAGTTCTTTCAGAGGCATGAACAACTGAACCTGTAAACACATATATACTATTAATAACACCAACAATGTGATCAGGTTTCTGGTGACTTTCCAGCCACCTGATAAACAACAGATTACATAGAACAATTATCAACAAAAACATGTAGGTGAGCAATGAGTTGCTCAACAGTTGTGTACATGGTTGGCAAGATGGACACTTACCATAAGCACATTTCACCTTCTCAATGTATAAATCATATGCGATTGGTATAGCGGGCAGATGGCATTGTGAAATGTCACTTTCTGTACCCAAGCACGAGACCCGCATACCACGCCCATACCTCTGAGACAGGGATATTTCACGTGGAGCTACAAGAAAATTAGAAAAAATAACGATATAACCTTGCACAAAACCACACACCCCACAACTCGTTAATTCTGCTTTGTGTGACTGTTCCCTAAATTTCCTATTGTAAAGCAACTTTTTTTTATTTGAGCGTGTTTTTAGCTGATTTTACGCTTACCTTACCCTAATCAGACCAAAAACAAGAAAGATATTTGTAAAAACAAAGTGAGATCGATCTCACAAAATACTTATGCTTCAGTGACCGTCGATTAAGTTTATGTATATATATATATATATATATATATATTATATATATATATATATATATATATATATATATATATATATATATATATATATATATATATATATATATATATATATATGTATATATATATATATATATATATATATATATGTATATATATATATATATATATATATATATATATATATATATATATATATATATATATATATATATATATATGTGTGTGTGTGTACACATATACTAGTATATATATATATATATATATATATATATATATATATACTATATATATATATATACTATATATATATATATATATATATATATATATATATATATATTTATATATATATATATATTATATATATATATATATATATATATATATATATATATATATATATATATATATATATATGTATATATATATATATATATATATATATATACTATATATATATATATATATATATATATATACTAGCTGGCCCCCATGCACAACACGGGTTTGGACTCCAAAATTCTCCCAAATAAGAAAAAAAAAGACTCGCCCATGTATCAAAAACATTTGAGAGAGTAGGAAAAGAAAGGTTCTCATTCCCATAATACAAAGGTACTTGAAAATGATTTGCAGAGAAAGAGAAAGAGAGATCAGTAAAGCAATAAAAATATGCTTCATAAATCAGGTACGCTCAAGTGGAGAGAGATGACAAAAAGTAAATACAGAAGAAAGAAATTGCAAAATATGATAAAATGCACAAATCAGAGAGAGAATACAGATAGGGTACATATACAGTATATATACCCCCCCCCCCCCCCCCCCATCACCCCTCCAGAATTAGATATGAGAGAGAGAGAGAGAGAGAGAGAGAGAGAGAGAGAGAGAGAGAGAGAGAGAGATCAGGTAAACTTTTTGGTAAAGTTATAGATTGGAGTGAAAAAATCTAAAATACGTGGAGAGAATTTTTGAATTGGTCAGTATAACAGAGAGAGAGAGAGAGAGAGAGAGAGAGAGAGAGAGAGAGAGAGAGAGAGAGAGTAGATGGGTGAGAGATACAACTTTTGAATGCATTTCAACATTGTATTACTTTATAGATACAGTTGTATGAAATACATTGTATAACATACATTGTATAACCGTATGAAATACATTGTATAACAATTGTATCATTTCAGTTGCCATTGACAACGTGGCATTTATGGGCAAATAAAGGCAATAAATGTCCGAAAATTAAAAAGCAAAAGAGTCAAACCAAAGGTAAAGCCCAGGCAACCGTTTAACATCAGCAGTCCTGCCCGTCAGCGCATATCCTAAGAGAAAACCTTGTCCTACCACCGGGAAAACTCGCTATTTATTTTTATATATATATATATATATATATATATATATATATATATATATATATATATATATATATATTATATATATATATATATATATATTTGCATAAATGTATATGTACATACGCATATATTAAACCGGCTGTAATGAAAAGATGAGGGGGCAGTGTCCGTTTATGGTATCACTCATGATTAATTCTAATCATTTCTAATCAACACTACTTTGAAGTTAAAGTATGGCATAGCATATGCGATATGCATTTGTCGTAGTTAGATTCACCCTGATGAAAGATATTCTCCATTAATTTTGGTCATTTAATTCTTATCATTTCTACTCGAAATTATTTTTTGAGTTAACGTATGGCATAGCGTATGTCATTTACATTTGTCCTAGTTATATTCATCCTGTTGAAAGATATTTTCCAAAAGATTTTTTCGTTTGGCAATTCTTTTGACGGCCAAAGAAGTCAGAGCACCCAGATATCCCTGCGACCACACTCTTAGGGCTATTTACTAATCTATGTATCAATAGTTCAAAAAGCTTGGCAAACTGATATACCATCGATAAATAAGATATTAAAGCGGCTGTAAAAAAAATGAAAAAATGGGGGAGGGGCGGTGTCTATTTGTGATATTTCTATTAATTAATATAATCATTTCTATTCAAAACTATCTTCGAACTTATAATATGGCATAGCGTATGCCATATGCATATGTATTAGTTAATTTATCCTTGTGAACTATATTTTCTATGAAGTTTAGTCATTTAAATGTGTATGCAGTGTGTGCATTATTCTTCAGGAAATATAAATTAGCATTTTGTGGACTTTGCGAGCACTGCCGTTGAAGGATATGTCGACAACCGTCAGAAAGACACGATGTGGGTGCCGCGATAAACAACCATATATGTATATATATATATATATATATATATATATATATATATATATATATATATATATATATATATATATATATATATATTTATATATATATATATATAGTATATATATATATATATATATATAATATACATATATGGTTGTTTATCGCGGCACCCACATATATATATATATATATATATATATATATATATATATATATATATATATATATATATATATATATATATATATATGTTTGTGTGTGTGTGTGTGTGTGTGTGTGTGTGTGTGTGTGTATAATCATTATCATATGCATTCAGTTGTGTATACAAACCTCCGAAACCAAGCTGTCTGCAGACAACTCGTGCATTTCTTTGGTTAGTATCCCGGTCACGGCTTATGAGTGGAAACCGCTCAGACATTTCGTTCATAATAACTGGTGTTCCTTCTCCTATATTACTAGTCCCCGACAGCGTCAAAGATAGCTGCTGTGCTGAAAATAAGAATTTCAAAATTGCATTGGATTCGCAACATCAATATTAGCATGTACCTACAGTAAAGACATTAAATTCATGATCTAGTCGACCAGTCGTCTGTCATCGACTGGTTGTCTGGTTGACCGGGCATTCTCGGCTGCGTGATGGAGATAATTATGCACACATATTCCTGCCTCACTGAGCAGCGTTGCACAACTATCTTTAGCTGTGACTTTACGGATGTGTAGTTATATTTATGCCCAGGCAAATGGAATATCGTTCGTTACGTTGCTTTCAACAGCTTAGGTCACATCTTGACACTCTGAAAACCCGCTATGAAAACCAACCTTGTGGCAACTGAGCAAGTGGTCATCTGCACACAGTAAGTGCAGGAATTAGATGTATGAACTGTATATAGATACAGTATCTTTGTACAGTATTATTTACAGCATATGATTAGTTCTTTAAGATGATATGCTTCAACGGCATAAATGCTACCCTATATAAATAATCCATCTAGGTAAACCACTGGATACTGAGAGGAGTAGAGGTGTATGACCTTAAAGTACTAGTTAGAGTAGAAGTAAATCTCTGGGATAATCTAAAAACCATTAACCCATATAAACATGTTGTATCTACTCACAAAACTGAATACTGATTGTTGAGGTACAGTTGTCACTAGCTGCGGTCACGTGACAGAGCTGCATGGACTGTTCGTCTCCAGTACAAGCCACTGTTGCCATTACCGCTTTATGACCTACAGAGTAAGCAAAAGTGATATAAGATACACCATATAAAGCACTTGCTATAATTGCAACTTTACATAGACGACCAGTGTTTGGGTGTTTCCAATACTGAAGGGTACTAGATCTTTTTTTAAATTTCGCACACTGCTGTTTTTGTTGTTTTTTTCCATATATTTCCATATAAAACTTGTTTGGCAAAGATACATTCATGTTACATTTACCATTACGTTATTTTACTAACCACGGTCAGTTCACGGTCAATTCATTATATTTAATTCTGCCATTCAATCAAACCATCAGTAATAGTACCGTATATCTGGTTATTTTGGCTGTGTGAAATTTTGGCTCTTTTGGGCCAAAACGGGGGTAAGGAAATTATGGCTCATATTAATTTTGGCTCTCCCAGGGTCTGAGCCAAAATTACCTCACTTTGAAATTATCTTACTACCTAAAATGACAAAATGTCTGTCGCTGCATCGCATGTATTCTAGTTCAATCTGTTAAAAGTAACTCTGTACAGAAATAGTTTTGTTTGAATTACAATTTGATTGGGGTAGACTTACCTGCAAAGCTAATGGAAAGTGGCATAAATACCTGATGAGTTCTCACTGTGTAATATGCACCTATTGCGTACGCATTGGGAGTACCTGATCAAGTAGTTAACTTTTAATTAAGTTTACCATGGCGAATAGAACTCAGGAGGTGGGTAGTGGCGCCCCTTGTAATTACAAACAAAGGATATTTGCAAGGGAGTATGATCAAAAAGACAACTGTACATGTGTTTTCTAAACAAACTATACATAACATGCTGCTGAGATTTTTGATTGTAATCATGAAGCATGCCACTTAGGCCAGTGACATACTGTAATTTGCATAACAATACTGCAGTGGACAACTAGTTACTTTAAATAGATTACCTCACATTACATGCCATGCAGTGACTGGCATCTGGTGTCCACACTAGAAACTGAGCTCAACACAACCTGAGCTCAGGGTTGAAGTCGGGGTGTTCAAGGTATGCATTCTTGGCTTTTATTAATTTTGGCTCTTCAAGATGGAGAGCCAAAATAGGCCAAAATTAGATTACCTCCAAAGAAACCAGATATACGG
>OZ012691.1:40154999-40166909 GCA_963942565.1 Maea johnstoni | reverse complement strand
TATTTATGCTAGGTACCCATTTTGCAGCTGGGTAGACTGAAGCAATATGGAATAAACTGTTTTGCCCAAGAACGACCAAAGTGCCCTGAGTGGCCCGGAATCGAACCAGCGACCCTCTGATTACTAGTCTGACACCTAACCAACTGAGCTACTTTGTATATATATATATATATATATATATATATATATATATATATATATATATATATATATATATATATATATATATATATATATATATATATATATATATATATATATATATATATATATATATACATATATATGTATACAAATATATACATATATATATATATATATATATATATATATATATATATATATATATATATATATATATATATATATATATATATATATATATATATAAATATATATATATATATATATATATATATATATATATATATATATATATATATATATATATATATATATATATATATATATATATATATATGTGTGTGTGTGTGTGTGAGTGTGTGAGTGTGTGTGTGTGTGTGATCACGCTGAAATGCACTCAGTTGTGTATACGAACCTCCAAATCCAAGCTGTCTGCAGACAACTTGCGCATTTCTTTGGTTAGTGTCCCGGTCCCGGTGTATGATTGGAAACCGTCTAGACCTTTCGTTCATAATGATCGGTGTTCCTTCACCTATATTACTAGTCCCGGACAGCGTCAAAGGTAACTGCTGTGCTGAAAATAATAATTTTTAAAATTAGCATAGGTTTTGCAACATCAATATTAGCATGCACCTAAAGACATCTAATTCGTGATCTAATCGACCAGTCGTCTATCATCCACTAGTTGTCTGGTTGACCGGGCACTGTAGGCTGCGTGATGGATATAATGTGGCACACATATTCTTACCCACTGAGTAGAGTTGCCCAACTACTTAAAGTTGTGCCTTAAATTTATGGATATAAAGTCACATTTATGCCCAGGCAAATGGAATCAAGGGAATATTGCTTATAACGTTAATTTCATCAGCTTAGGTCAAACCTTGACGTTCTGAAAACCAACCTTGTGGCAACTGAGCACACAGTTAGTGCCCTGGGGGGGGGGGGGGGGGGCACTCAGGTACTGAGGGGGGCCGCTCCTTCGTTACGTATTTTTTGGAAGAAGGGGTCTTTTTTTAAGACCTCCGCATGTCCGTGATTTTGTAAATGAAGGGTACTTTTTTGTATCCAGGTACGCAGTATGGGGGTCAAAATCCCCTTACAATCCACGAAATATACGCGGCTCTGACGCCGAGTGCCTCCCGATGTGACTGGGCTTCGAGTTTGCTGCCGCCACTTGCTCCGCTAGACACGCAGAGGATTGTAAAATTTAAAGTTAAAATTAGTGTTCCCGTTCATCCAATGTCAGTGTTTTGCTAAAAGAAGGGTTTATTTGGTGGCGAAAGTCAGCGTTTTTATTAGAATAAGGGTGCTTTTTTGGCCAGAAATCAGTGCTTTAGGCGTATTTAATTTTGATAACGAACGCATGCGCCCCCCTAAAAACCCAAATGCCCCCTCCCCCCGGAGTAAGTGCAGGAATTAGATGTCTGAGCTGTATATACGCACAGTATTAGATACTGTATCTTCGTACAGCATCATTTACAGCATGACTAGTTCTTTAAGATGACAAGCTTCAACGGCAGACATACCCTATATAAATTATTTAGCCAGAGAAAGTCCGATACAAGGTGATAGCAGTGGAAATGAAAGGAATGGAAAGTAGTATGAAGCTAGTGGCGCTGGGCGCAACACAGCGCAGAGGTTAGGCAGGTATGGTAGAGGAATGGATCCGTGCGCCAAAATATGTAGGCCGGCGCACGGATCCATATCTCAAGGGGAATGGATAGAGATGTAATAGTTATGAAATATGAGGAATATAGGTAGTGAGTAAAAGCAAATTAGTGATCGTGTAAATATTTAAAGCTATTCTATTGTTCACCTGGGGAAAAAAGGTCTGATTTGGAAAATATTTGTTACTGAAATACCATAAAGGTGAGAATATGGGGAATTCAAAAACATTAACCAGAATTTACCCCCCCCCCCCCCCCCCCCCCCCCAATATGATACTGACCACCTCTGGGTCGTGGACTATTATGATGTATTCAGTTCAAAAGCAATCTCTGTGTGTTTCTCATAACTGGGAATTTGTCATCATGCTGCAAGTGTGATCTGCTACATAAAATTAAAGTTATTTCATAATCATACTTGTATGGTTATCAATTTGCCAACACCTGTAAAATATAATAGCCCACTCCTAAACTAATAAACTAATCTGACCCCTAGTGGCCAGGATTGGAACCGCATAAAATCTCCTGATTTTGGATGGTTGAATGTTAACAGGTATGAATTATATAACTTGGTCAGAAATCTTCAGATTAGCTACTGATTTGCCAACTTTCAAAAATCATCCACCATTCCTCAAGAATAAATTTATTTTCTAGCCAAGAGCCAAGAATTTCATAACATGCTGAACATAGTAAGTATTTGATCTTGAAAGATCACACAATGTCTGGAAAGATCACACAATGTAAATGTTGTTGATGAAGACATTTTCAGTTCCAAAGCTATCTGCGTGTTTTTGAAAACTGTGTGTATATTATCATGCAGCAATTGTGATCTGCTAAAATTAAAGTTATCCTATTAACATATGTTTCCATGATTACCAACCCTAAAAGCCCGCTCCTTAAGCAAAAGTACTAACCTGGCCCCTCCCAGAATTGGAACTAAACAAAATGAAACCAAAAGACGTCGCAGTATAGTAAACCGCCTGATAAGTGAAATATCCTGATTTTGGATTGTTGAATGCTGACGGGTATGTCAACGTACGTGCACAATATCTATTGATCAATTCATAACACACACGTACCATGATTTAAGAACTTATGGCCAGTTTAGCGATATTCTCAGAATGAGGCATCCCCGTAGTATAATAGTGTACCGTAGGTGTACGTCCTATACATATTTCGCTGTTTCACTATTCGCGGATTACCGTAAAGTCGTTCCCCTTTTTCGACATATTAGCTAAAAGTACACGGGCGCGAAAATATGCCAAAAATTTTCCCATATATAAGCTTCAGACAATGTTTCAATCGCACGCATAACTTGATTTTTTGGCCGCTCAGTTTCATCAATAAACTCGCTACCATAAACCGTTATTACGAAGAATTTTGTTATCGCACTTTGGCAGCATGCTGAATCTATGAATGTCCTACGGGACGTGCTACCTTACAGCACGTCTGATGCCGAAGTGGGTCCAGAGAAAGTCCGATACAAGGTGATAGCAGTGGAAATGAAAGGAATTGAAAGTAGTATGAAGCTAGTGGCGCTGGGCGCAACACAGCGCAGAGGTTAGGCAGGTATGGTAGAGGAATGGATCCGTGTGCCAAAATATGTAGGCCGGCGCACGGATCCATATCTCAAGGGGAATGGATAGAGATGTAATAGTTATGAAATATGAGGAATATGGGTAATGAGTAAAAGCAAATTAGTGATCGTGTAAATATTTACAGCTAAGTTCCCCTGGGAAAAAAGGTCTGATTTGGAAAATATTTGTTACTGAAATACCATAAAGGTGAGAATATGGGGAATTCAAAAACATAAACCAGAATTTGCCCCCCCCCCCCAATATGATACTGACCACCTCTGGGTCATGGACTATTATGATGTATTCAGTTCAAAAGCAATCTCTGTGTGTTTCTCATAACTGGGAATTTGTCATCATGCTGCAAGCGTGATCTGCTACATAAAATTAAAGTTATTTCATAATCATACTTGTATGGTTATCAATTTGCCAACACCTGTAAAATATAATAGCCCACTCCTAAACTAATAAACTAATCTGACCCCTGGTGGCCAGGATTGGAACCGCATAAAATCTCCTGATTTTGGATGGTTGAATGTTAACAGGTATGAATTATATAACTTGGTCAGAAATCTTCAGATTAGCTACTGATTTGCCAACTTTCAAAAATCATCCACCATTCCTCAAGAATAAATTTATTTTCTAGCCAAGAGCCAAGAATTTCATAATATGCTGAATATAGTAAGTATTTATCTTGAAAGATCACACAATGTCTGGAAAGATCACACAATGTAAATGTTGTTGATGAAGACATTTTCAGTTCCAAAGCTATCTGCGTGTTTTTGAAAACTGTGTGTATATTATCATGCAGCAATTGTGATCTGCTAAGATTAAAGTGAAATATCCTGATTTTGGATTGTTGAATGCTGATGGTTATGCCAACGTACGTGCACAATATCAATTGATCAATTCATAACACACGTACCATGATTTAAGAACTTATGGCCAGTTTAGCGATATTCTCAGAATGAGGCATCTCCGTAGTATGATAGTATACCGTAGGTGTACGTCCTATACATATTTCGCTGTTTCGCTATACGCGGAATTACAGTAAAGTCGTTCCCCTTTTTCGACATATTAGCTAAAAGTACACGGGCGCGAAAATATGCCAAAAATTTTCCCATATATAAGCTTCAGACAATGTTTCAATCGCACGCATGACTTGATTTTTTGGCCGCTCAGTATCATCAATAAACTCGCTATCATAAACCGTTATTACGAAGAATTTTGTTATCGCACTTTTCCCTATACACCTAGTATATTGCCAACTTGGCGAGTGGCAGCATGCTGAATCTATGAATGTCCTACGGGACGTGCTACCTTACAGCACGTCTGATGCCGAAGTGGGTCTAGACCGAGTCGGGATTCGAAGTGCCCAAGCACGTCACTGCCCGTAGGGCTTAATAGGTTCAGCATTCTCCCATTCGCCCAGATGGGATATTACTAGGTAATAGGGAGAATCGACGATTACAAATTCGTCGTCAATAACGGTTTATGGTAGGAGTTTATTGATGAAACTGAGCGGCCAAAAAATCAAGTCATGCGTGCGATTGAAACATTGTCTGAAGCTTATATATGGGAAAATTTTTGGCATATTTTCGCGCCCGTGTACTTTTAGCTAATATGTCGAAAAAGGGGAACAACTTTACTGTAATTCCGCGCATAGCGAGACAGCGAAATATGTATAGGACGTACACCTACGGCATACTATTAAACTACGGAGATGCCTCATTCTGAGAATATCGCTAAACTGGCCATAAGTTCTTAAATCATGGTACGTGTGTGTTATGAATTCTTCAATTGATATTGTGCACGTACGTTGGCATACCCGTCAGCATTCAACAATCCAAAATCAGGATATATCACTTATCAGGCGGTTACTGCGACGTCTTTTGGTTTCATTTTGTTTAGTTCCAATTCTGGGAGGGGCCAGGTTAGTACTTTTGCTTAAGGAGCGGGCCTTTAGATTTGGTAATCATGGAAACATATGTTAATAGGATAACTTTAATTTTAGCAGATCACAATTGCTGCATGATAATATTCACACAGTTTTAAAAAACACGCAGATAGCTTTGGAACTGAAAATGTCGTCATCAACAACATTTACATTGTGTGATCTTTCCAGACATTGTGTGATCTTTCAAGATCAAATACTTACTATGTTCAGCATATTATGAAATTCTTGGCTCTTGGCTAGAAAATGAATTTATTCTTGAGGAATTGTGGATGATTTTTGAAAGTTGGCAAATCAGTAGCTAATCTGAAGATTTCTGACCAAGTTATATAATTCATACCTGTTAACATTCAACCATCCAAAATCAGGAGATTTTATGCGGTTCCAATCCTGGCCACCAGGGGTCAGAATAGTTTATTAGTTTAGGAGTGGGCTATCATATTTTACAGGTGTTGGCAAATTGATAACCATACAAGTATGATTATGAAATAACTTTAATTTTATGTAGCAGATCACACTTGCAGCATGATGACAAATTCCCAGTTATGAGAAACACACAGAGATTGCTTTTGAACTGAATACATCATAATAGTCCATGACCCAGAGGTGGTCAGTATCATATTGGGGGAGGGGGGGGGGGCAAATTCTGATTAATGGTTTTGAATTCCCCATATTCTCACCTTTATGGTATTTCAGTAACAAATATTTTCCAAATCAGACCTTTTTTTCCCAGGTGAACATAGCTTTAAATATTTACACGATCACTAATTTGCTTTTCCTCACTACCCATATTCCTTATATAACTAATACATCTATATCCATTCCCCTTGAGACATGGATCCGTGCGCCGGCCTACATATTTTGGCGCACGGATCCATTCCTCTGCCATACCTCCCTAACCTTTGCGCTGTGTTGCGCCCAGCGCCACTAGCTTCATACTACTTTCCATTCCTTTCATTTCCCCTCCTATCACCTTGTATCGGACTTTCTCTGGATAAACCATTGGATATTGAGAAGAGTATAAATCCCCATTCACACTAGCCGAGATTTTGCTGGCAACTTGCTGGCAACACAGTGGCCACCATATTGCCACAACGTTGACAAGTTATGCAAAAGGTCTAAGACATTTCGTCTGTGTGATTGGACTTACAACATACTGACGCTTGCTTGACGCCTCAGTGGCAACATGGTAAAGACATATCGCAACGTGGTGGCATTTGGAATTTGAAATTTTGTTTGTCGTCACATTTATGCCAATTGTGGCTAATTCGTGACTAGCCAGTTGTAAGTAGTGGAGGAAACCGGAGTACCCAGCGAAAACCAACCCCTTACCCCAAGTAACTGGCAACTTTCTCACATGCCCAGGCCGGGATTCGAACCCCAGCAGAGGTGAGAGACAGCGTGCAGTCAGTGGCGGCGCCTTAGACCACACGGCCGTCCGAGCAGGCCCTTGGAACATGGTGGCAACACCGTCGAGACCATTGAAAACTCCATGGCAAAGCAGTGGCAAAGGGTTGCAATATATTTACGTCAAGTGGCGACAGAACACGATGGCAATGTGGCAACGTAGTTTCAACACGATGGTTGAATTTTAAGGATTGTACATATAATTGTTAACTTTCTCAGGTATTATATCAATAAACTATGAAACAATGTACCGTATTTTCGCGCGTATAGGACGCACTTTTTTACATAGGACGCAGGGGTATGAAAAGGGGGTGCGTCCAATATACGAGTGTAGAAATAAGAGGTCTCTTACATCGAGTGCCCAGGCCACAAAGAGATCACAAATCGATGACCAGCCATTACTGCAACCCATATCAGAATTGAGGCTCGGGTATTATTTCATTTCTATTGTGTTTCTAACATGTTTAGCACGTCTCTGACTGTTCAACTGTTGTTTGTTATATCGGACCTGTCCAGCCGGTTCTATTTTAAGCACAATAATTACAATACACTGCATGAATGTCCAAGCCCTTATTACAATCAACGTAATGTTTGTCCGAATACAATGCTAGTTAGTAAGATGACCTCCATTTCTTTCATTTGTAATTTGAAAATAGCTAGAGACATGGGCCGAAAGAGGGGTGCGTACTATACACAAAGCTAAGGTCCATAGATCTTTTTAATGGCCTGAACAAGGGCTGCGTCTTATATACGGGTGCGTCTTATACGCGCGAAAATACGGTATGTCTTTATGCATCGCCTTTCAACAAACTAAGGTAAAATGCATAAGAAAAAAAAGAAAAAATATTTTCACTCATATGCCCTTCTGACTTCCAGTGCATGAGTAATGTATTCTTGTAAATTTGCATAATGTATTGCGCTAGAATGAATTTTATGGGTCTAAAGTTGAGGAAGTTCATACTCTTGGTCAAGTATTTGTTTTAATCTTAAAGGGAAACAATCTTGGTCTATCTCTTAGTTGCTAGTAGATCTGCCCCTTTCACACTAGCCGAAATTGTGCTGGCAACGTTGTGGGAACCAATGGTTGCGTGGGAATTGCCACCACATTCCCGAAATCGTCAATGATCGCAAGTACGCTGCCAGTATGTTGCCAGTACATTGCCTTCAATCGCCAATGGTTGCCAAACCACGGAGACGCTTGGCGACTTTTTAAAACTGTTTAACATTGCCAAATTTACACTTTTGCTGATCAGTTTTTCCGAGTCTTTAAATCGTTAACCATTTAAGCAGTTAAGGTCTTACTGGTGACACCTTGAGTTTTAAGTATTGGACTAACTGAAATAATCTATTATATTTTACCTGACCCTAAAGCCAACTTCGAAAAGAAATTGGTACAAAAAACAGACTTTTATCAAATGTATAACATTATTACAATACCTGCCTATTCTATATGGTATCCTGAGAGACAGATTTTAACCCTGAATATTTTGGCTACAGTGATTTTCATATTCATTGTATTTTATTATTTTGAAACATTTTCAGAATATATGTATAATAAATGTATAAAAAGGGGTTTCCTTGCTAAATAATATCTTATGTAAGAGTGAGCAAATATGTTACCAATAGGGTAACTTCCTTGTACCTTTCTTTATAAAATCTGCCTTAAAAGTCATATTTCACAAACCTTTACCATCTGTGGTGCGAAAACAAACCCAACGTTTCGTCAATTTTTATGTCTTCTTATTGAGAGCACTGTTTAGATAGTGTAGACAAATATTGGTGAAAATTATACTCCACAATTTAGACTTAAACCAATTTTGGATTAAACATTGTCTCTTGAATTCCGTGATTTTGCCCCATGGTTCCTATGTAACACACAAAAAAAAATTAACATGGCAAAACAGTATTTCAAGCAGTTAAATTAATTATTTCTAAAGGGATGAATTTAGCTAAGTAAGATTAGTTAATGAGAATTGGATGTCATGACATGAATTACATTATTTTTTCAGAAAATTAAACTTTGTGAAAAGAAACGCAGTCAAAGACCACTGTGCTTTGTTCTTATATCATGCACAGTCTCAGAAAATTAAACTGAAATTTCCAAAAGTGTCATAAGACCTTAATTTGAATGACGAACAACACTGGAATGCTTTAAGAAATGCCAAGCTTAAACTGGAGATGCACCAACATCGCCACGTTGCCATCGTGTTGTAGCTGCGTCTCCATTTGACGTCAATACATTGCAACAGTTTGTCACTGCTTCGCCATGGAGTTGTCACAACAGTTGGAGACTCATTCACGATGCTGGTGTCCACGGCAACGCTTGGCAACTTTTTTAAACAGTTTGAAAAAGTTGCCAAGCGTTGGTAACCATTGACGATAATGGCAATGTACCCCAGGGGGGGGGGGGGGGCACTTGAGTATCTAGGGGGGTGCATACGCTCTTATCAAAATTAAAAAATACCCCCTAAAGCACTGATTCCTGGCCAAAAATAGCACCCTTATCATGATAAAACGCTGCTTTTTTCCACTAAATAAACACCCCTTCTTTTATCAAAACACTGACGTTGGATGAACAGGAACATGTATTTTAACTTAAGATTTTATAATCCTCTGCGTGTTTAGCGGCAGCAAACTCGGAAGCCCAGTCACTTCGGGAGTCACTCGGCGTCAGAGCCGCGTATATTTCGTGGATTGTAAGGGGATTTTGACCCCCATACTTCGTACCTGGTTACAAAAAAGTACCCTTCTTTTACAAAATCGCGGACATGCGGAGGTCTTAAAAAAACACCCCTTCTTCGGCAAAATATGTAACGCCGGTGCGGCCCCCTTCTGTACCTAAGTCCCCCCCCCTGGCAATGTACTGGCAACGTACTGGCGATCATTGGTGACGGAGGGCAATGTGGTGGCAATCCTCTGCGACCATCAGTTGTCACCGCCTTGCCAGCAAGTTGCCAGCATAATTTCGGCTAGTGTGAATGGGTCTTAAGTATACGAACAAGTACTAGCAACAATTATGAGTAAATTTCTGGTAAGATATAACAATCATCAACCCATATAAACATGTTTTATCTACTCACAACACTGGATACTGATGGTTGAGGTACAGTTGTCGCTGGCTGCGGTCACGTGACAGAGGGGCATCGACTGCTCGTCTCCAGTACAAGTCACTGTTGTCATTACCCCCAAAGTTTGGGGACCTACAGGGTAATTGTACGCGATAAAGGATACATCATAAAAAGCACTTGCTATTATTGCAACTTTCTGTAGACGACTGGTTTATGAGTGATGACTAAAATAAAGGTAATAGAAACACTGGTGATAATAATGTGAATTATAATAGAGATAATAAAGATAACATTGATAAAAATAACAATAATAATGGTGATAAAATAATAATAAAAATAGTGATAATAAAGATAATACTAATAATGACAACTGTAATAATGACAATGAATATAATAATAATAATAATAATAATAATAATAATGATAATAATAATAATAATAATAATAATAATAATAATAATAATAATAAAAATAATAATAATAATACAAATTACAATATTAGTGATATTAATTATAATAATAATATAGTAATAATAATGATAATAATAATAATGATAATAATAATAATACTACTAATAATAATAATGATAATAACGGTCATAATGATAATGATAAAAATGATAATAATAATAATAATAATATAGTAATAATAATAATAATAATAATAATAATAATAATAATAATGATAGAATTAGTAATTATGATAATTATAATAATAAGAATTATGATTAAAATGATAATAATAATTTCAATAATATAAGCATTAATTATAATAATAAACATAATAATCATAATAATCATAATTATGATACCAATAAAAATGATGATATAATAGATAGTAATGAGAGGAAAAAGTGATAGTAATGAGAAGAAAAAGAAATAGAAATAAAGATAGTGATGAAAATGATGATGATGATGATGATGATGATGATGAAACTCCAATTTTATTCAATCATAATTGAGAAAAAATATGTATACTTAATCCCAACCAAGATATCCTTTAAGTATATTTGACACAGTCGAGAAAAATAGGGTCGTGTATAATTATATCCTTTCATTACAACTATAGTTATCGATATAATGTAAGAGTTGTGAAGCTTTAGAAAGAGTGACGAACGTGTATGCTTTGTTCATATTTATTTGATAACATAGCGGCTTAATGCATTTGTAAATGAAAGTAAACCATGAATGGTGTCAGGTATCTAAACACGAATAGATTAAATTGAAGTTAAATGATGGTTCAAATATTCAGGAGCCAGGTAAGATCTTTTTTTAAATATACATGTTTTATAGTGAGTTATATTCCAAAAGAGATGTTATTGATATTCAGGAATTAAAGCTTCAAAAATTCCTTATTGAAAAAACACATAAACCTTCAGAAACAGGGAGGGCCAAATTCGAGAAAGCAACTACCCCTGATGAACGTATATCTGTAGTAACAAATTCAAAAAGAGTAAAAGCCCAGGACCGGATGGGTTCACTAATGAGTTCACTTTCTGGGCAGAAATTGGTAATCTGCTTCTTGATCTTATGCATTTTTATATAGAGTAGGGAGAACTTCCAAAGAGGAACATAATTTGTAATTATTTAAAAAATCGGTGTCCTATAACTCTACTGAATTCTATATATATATTTTCAGCCATTTTAACAAAGAGAATTAAAATTGTCTTGGACAAAATTATTCACCATGACCAGAAAAGACTTTTTAACAACAGATTGATAAGCGACAATACGGAGATCACATCAGATGTAACAAAGGAATGTCAAATTCAGAATGTAAATGGTCTAATTGTTACAATAGATTTCGAAAAGGCATTTGATTCAATTTCATGGGGGTTTATTGAAAAATCATTACAAATTTGTAATTTTGGAAAGCGGGTCCAGAAATTGGTACAAAGGGTTCTTATTCTAGTTATTCAAGCTGGTCATGTTTCTGATACAATATTCCTTCTTCTTCCCTTATTTGTTTCTATAGAAAATCTCTGTGGCCATTATAATGGCCACAGAGATTTTAGCTGAATCAATTTGGGTCAGCAATACTATCAAGGGTGTATCACTGTTTTACAAGGAGTTTAAGATTCCATGATACGCTGATGACT
>OZ012691.1:40142499-40149999 GCA_963942565.1 Maea johnstoni | reverse complement strand
ATACACATAGACACATATTATACAAGAAAACTGAAATACACATAGACACATAGTATACAAGAAATACTGAAATACACATAGACACATATTATACAAGAAAACTGAAATACACATAGACACATAGTATACAAGAAATACTGAAATACACATAGACACATAGTATACAAGAAATACTGAAATACACATAGACACATAGTATACAAGAAATACTGAAATACACATAGACACATATTATACAAGAAATACTGAAATACACATAGACACATATTATACAAGAAAAATACTGAAATACACATAGACACATATTATACAAGAAATATTGAAATACATTTAGACATATTATAAAGAAATACTGAAATACAAACATATACCTATTTTACAAGTAATACTGAAATACATTTAGACACATATTATAAATGAAATACTGTAATACACATAGACACATATTCATACAAGAACTACTGAAATACATATAGACACATTATATAAGAACTGCTGCATTACATATAGACACATATTATACAATAAATACTTAGATACACATAGTCACATATTATACAAGAACTACTGAAATACATATAGACACATATCCATAAAAGAACTACTGAAATACATATAGACACATTATATAAGAACACACTGCATTACATATAGACACATAATATTCAATAAATACTTAGATACACATAGTCACATAGTCACATATTATACAAGAACTACTGAAATACATATAGACACATATCCATAAAATAACTACTGAAATACATATAGACACATTATATAAGAACACACTGCATAACATATAGACACATATTATACAAGAAATACTTAAATACACATAGACACAATATATACAAGAACTACTGAAATACATATAGACACATATCCATACAAGAACTACTGAAATACATATAGACACATTATATAAGAACACACTGCATTACATATAGACACATATTAATATACTTAATATACTTAAATACACATAGACACAAAATATACAAGAACTACTGAAATACACTAGACATACATTATACAAGAGCATAACGTGATTTTTATTACTTCTTGCATTTTGCACTTGGATGAAATGTACGAGAATGGATGTTTGTGAAGAATTACAGTGCCGACACTTAATTCCTGCACTAAATACATGGGCAGCATGGACACATAACACAATAGCACGCCCGATTGGCACCCTGCTTCCTAGACATTGGTCCAAGGAGGACCTCCCAACCGAACGCAGTTTTGATTCACAAGCTACGTGGGTCATGATCATTGATGTGCTAGGCTTATTTTTTGACATGTTATCCATGGTTGTGTGTACGACCAGACTCTGGCAGACGTCCGGTCGACTGGTACAGTATTTAAATGTCTGTAATGTATCTATTTTGACAGGGCTAGTAAATCCAAGGCATTCACTAAGGGTGTGTTTCATCAAGAATGTGTTTGTGTGTCCAAATGGCAACCTGATGATCTGCGAAATGAGTAGTGTTGGGACGATCAACAATTATAATCGATAATCGATCGTTTGACTCTCTTTTACTGATTTATCAATTACAATACTGACAACCGATGATAATCGGAAAAGGTGACACCTAGTGGCAAAATATAGAACTAAATGACAGGCAAGTTGTCAGCTTTCTTGCTGTAAAAATAAGCCCCAAAACACTTCAAAGCGAAGTTAAGGTAGGTGCTAATAGCAAGTAATTGTCATAGACTATCACTTAATATTAGGCTCTAGACCTCTAGTGCCAAATTACTGCAAAAGAGCGAAGAATTGATTATTAGAGATAATCGATCAGTTGGCTGCAACTGATTATCGATCATGAAATTGCAACCGATTCCCAACCCTAGAAATGAGGCCCTACCACATACGCAAAGACAGTCCCTCGATTGACAGCACATGTTTATCGAATGCAATGGCTTTGGTTAGGGTATGGAAATTTTTTTTAAAAAACATCACTGGTTTATAATCATAGTTATAACATGCCATCCATATCTCCTTTTACTGCGTTTTAATAATCCTACCGTTATTTGGGTTTTGTCAATATTTGGGGACCGTCATTAACGCTGTGGCAAGGTTGGAAATGTGGAGAAATGCGTTAAAAATACACTTACTGCAGATGGCATTGGCCAGGGTTTCACAGCGGTTATTGCTCGTGCGTCGACAGCTACGAAGGAGAGGTTCATCGCCAGTACAATCAAACGTAAATCCAGAGGAGTTGGCATTTCCTTTAAACAAGCAAAAACAGTACAACAGTAATTTGATAAGCAAAACAAAACAAGTGATGAGTTCAAAGTTCTTGCAGCCAATATCTGGGGAAAACTCTTCCTCAGACTCGCGTCACACAGAGCGAACGTCAAGGATTTCTCACTTGAATTCCCGATTTAAATCCCTAAGTCCATCTTACTTACTCGTTGCCATCTTTTTTCTAGATATACACCACCTTGGTAGACTATAAATTAGAGCGCTTTTAAACATTATGGAAGGAAAGGCGCTTTATCAAATATCAATTATTATTATTATTATTATTATAATGCGCAATAGTGTTTTAAACATCCCCCAAAAATTCAAGTGTCGTTGTAAAAAGCAGTGGCCACCATTTTCTGTCGTTAAGAGAAAGCGACCTCTATCGGTGGAAAATGTAGTATTTTTGGGGTACTGACAATTGAATGTTGTATACAGCATTCAAATAAAGGATTGAATTGCCCTCCTAACATTGACAATTGTTAAAAGCAATGTTAGAAACCCAATATTGTCCAGAAAATGAAATTGACCAATCAGCTGCTAGTATCAGGGTGGAGCTGATGATAAATATACATCCACCTTGATACATAGGTTTTTTTATTTTTGAAAACTTTTTTTTATTCAACTGCATGGCAAAGACAGGTGAGGTACATGACAAATTATAAGATGATTGTAAGTGGAGACACAACTCCTATATATGTTGCATTCGTATTATAAGGTTACACCTATAAAGTTGTACATAGGGCATTTGTAATAACATGCTTGTAGAAGTAACATAAAGCAAAGAGCTGGTATGTGTTAAGTATTTCTATTTGAGATATTAATATGTAAAAAATACATAGATAGATGCGACAGATAGATATCATAGTATATGTATCGTAAACACTGCTTAGATAGTGAGATAGTGAATGAAACTGGCATATTGACATATTTACCTGTATATAAATGTGTAAGCGATTTTTAATTATTCTGTTTGTTATTTGACTTGTGTAAATTTGTTTTCTCATTTGGAATATATCTTACCTGTTGGATATGTTGAATGTTTAACAGGTTTGTAACCAAGTTGTGTACATGCCACTTTCATCTCGTTCTCTCCCCAGCCCTGACCACAAACATCTACCCACGTAGAATTAGCATAAACCTGGACTTGTCCTGTGTATGCATGTGAACCTTTGGTGAGGCGTAGATCTCCTTCCCGATCTTAAATGAGAAAGATATGATAAGAAATAAACATTTAAGTATATACTCATATGGTAAAAAAAAGATGTTCAAAAATGCAACTTTTAATATACTTAACAGAAACTGAATACGTTTATTCACGTATATGTGAATGTATAATGTCCAGAATGTGGGATATGTCAAGTAGATGAAATATCAGATGTTAACCTGAGTAAAGCCTTTACGCAAATTGATAAAAAATGTATTTTGATTGATATAAACGATTTCAATTATTGCGAATTTCTTTGAATAAACTTTGGACACAGAATGAACATTCTGAAAAGTCCAGATGGTCCTCT
This sequence comes from Maea johnstoni, assembly GCA_963942565.1. NCBI lineage: Eukaryota > Metazoa > Annelida > Polychaeta > Spionida > Magelonidae > Maea > Maea johnstoni. The sequence continues at coordinate 40,146,234 of OZ012691.1, read as the reverse complement.
ATGCAGATACACAACTGAGACAATTGAGCATGCAATGCTTAAATGTCTGAAAATATACAATTTTTAAGATTAAACGTAAGATATAAAAAACAGTCAGAAAGGATAGATGACATATCTTATGCGAATGTTAACATGGAAAAACACTTACGTTTAGAACAGGTTATAAATAGAGCGAGATTTTGAGTACAATAGCTGCCCCAGTTGGTTCCATTCTGGCAGTCGGTGATGTGCATTTCCTGGCCAGAACATTTCATAAAACCGAGCCAGCGCGGGCCGCCTATTACATGAAGGATATTTCCCGTTAGCGTGTATGACCCTCCTGGAATTGCAAACCAAAGAGCATTGTAAGGGTAAAGTATATCAGGGGTCAGGCTACGGCAAGAAACTGAGGAAGACTGCCCGGCTATAGGTTCCCAAAACTTCATAGCCCGATAGAAAATTTTATAGTCCCGTTAAAAACCAAAAACAAAAAAGAGCTGACTCGGTTATCCTAAATTACACACACACACACACACACACACACACACACACACACATATATATATATATATACACACACACACACACTGCTTATAGTATTGTTATTCCTCTGAGCATGACCTAAAAATGTCAATCTTTTCTTATAGCCAGCCGGGCTACAAAGGCAAATATTCTTATAGCCCGAAACAATTTTCTGTAGCCTCGGGCTATCGGGCTAGTGTGTAACTGGACCCCTGTATATGGATTTGTGATAGAAATGATAAATTAATTAGGAAGTTGTTTTGATATGGAGTGTCAAACAATTCCTTTCAATGAATGATATGCAGGGTACGCCAAATTCGAATAAGATTGCATTAGTTTATTTTTTGCGTTTTTTAGCGTTTAGCCTTGGACGCAATTAAATTCAAAATTCGCAGTGATTAGTGCTGCCACTATAAGTGTATAGCTGGCACTCCATGGTGCAGCCAATTCACAAAGTAAAAAAACGCAAAAATGGATTTTCTGTACATATATATGTATGTATATATATTTATATATATATATATAAACATACATATACCTATATCTATATTATATATATATATATATATATATATATATATATATATATATATATATATATATATATATATATATATATATATATATATATATATATATATATATACACATATGTATATATATATATATATATATATATATATATATAAATATATATATATATATATACCTATATATATATATATATATATATATATATATATATATATATATATATATATATATATATATGTATATATATATATTTATATATATATATATATATATATATATATATACATATATATATATATACATATATATATATATATATATATGGGCTCGATCAAGCTGTTACGGAATCACACTTTTGCTGTTCAAGCTTAGATATCTTTTTAATGGAAAAAGTTAGGAAATCATGCTTTATATGGTTGTGTAGGGCTTTGAAAGTTCTTTTAAATGGACCAAGTTCAAACTTCCCCAGAAACCAGAAAATGATTTTTGGGTAAAAAAGTGAAAAAACGTGCCTGTTACGGAATCACTCAAAATTACCATCTGTTTTCTACCACTTTAATCAAATACCACTTTCATGCTGTTCCTGCCATTTTTTTCCAAAAGTTTCTTTATCATGTGGTAGGTAAATTTGTTTTGCACAGATTCCACCAAAAAGTTAAATGTTGAATAAGTTAAAGTGAACTTTATTCAAGAAACTTTGACAGATGGTCTTGTTACGGAATCACATTTACCATTTGTTACGGAATCACATTTTCTGTAACAATCAATATCTTTCATTAAAAGAGTGCACTATGGTGAAATTTTCTGCTTTAATAAAAAGTTAAGTTAGTGAACTGATATAATGACATAAATTTTACTGAAGGGAGCACTTAATTAGGAATTACATGGCAGCAGAGAGTGGGTTTTATACATCTCTGATGGTAGGTAACAGATGACAATGTCTAATGTTAGAGGGACCACTTCCCCACAAGGGCAATTGTTATACAATTAACTTATATAAGCTGTAATTGATTTAACATTGAAGCTTCTTATAAATAGATCATTAATCTGAAAAGGTTTTGAAAAACATGATGTTACCTTCTGCATTCTCAGAGGTAGATTTCACCCACTACCTGGTCAGTTTTATATCACTTCCTGTACACATCAAGGATGTTGGTATACCCCAGACAATGTGGATTCTGTTTTTCCTCCACTGTCCCCTCTCATTAACACCCCTTATTGTTTAGTCTTGGGAAGGAGGATATGATTTGGGGGGAAATTGCATCTACCCTGATTAACTGAATGGGTGGCTTCATGATTAGGGATGTAGAGGTGAATGGTGACATTGCATTTGCAGACAGGATGGAGGTGTCAGTTAAGGTACACATCTGTACACATACCAATTGATATCAAACTAGCTAAGTTATGAATGAATTATGAACATTTATAGTTAATGCCAAATTGCTAAATACTTATAAAATAACTATGTAATGATTTTTTAAACATGCATTTGTGATCTTATTAACTGTTGGATATTTTTTCTGGAGTAGATCATACATGTCTATTGGGCGAATGGAGAATCCCTGGAAATTTGTTTTAAAAATCATTTAGACTGCTGATCTATGACTGGCTTTGTATAAAACAGTATCATATGAGTCTTCCATATGACTATATTGTATCTTTGAGTGATGTAACAAAATTTTGTTCTCTGAGAAATGTTTATGTATTGAATCCTTCCCCTTCTACACTTGTGACAAAAGTTTCTAAAGTGTCCTCAACAGTGTGTAAGTTCCATCTGAAACACTGAATAAATTCCTCTAAAATTTAATGCAGGTGGTTAAGTTTTAAAATATATGCATGAATAGAGACTTCAGGATCTGGGCTACATTGACCATGTGCTAAACTTCAGTTTTCTTCTTTACTTGAAGGAGAATCTCTGTTTCTGTGAAGGTATCTAAAATCTCTGTCGAAGAGCTTTCCTGTCCACCACAGATATAAATTCTCTAAAATCTACTATTTTACAAAAGTCATGAACAAATAGGGTTCAAGAATGATATTACTATAGGATAAGACAGCCAAATGAGGGAGCAAGTTTTCCTGAATTCGAAGGAAAATATTGAATTCAATATTCTAAAATTCTGTAAGCAACAGTTTGAATAGGTTGATATGGCCCATTATAACCATGAACAATTGAACATGCATGTACTTCTTGAAATAAATGCCTTATAAAAGTCACTGAATTTAAACTAGAGTGAAAACAATTCATTTATATATTTGAAAATGTCCTTTTAAAGGGTTACTCACAAAATTATTTGGGTGTCCTGATGGGTGATTTTAGAGGGAGTGGGCGTCCAAATGAGGCTGAGATGCCCTGCTGGCCAGCTTAATTATACTCTACTTTAAAATTGTGTGAATGTTTTTAAAAAGGTAGTTTGGTGCTATGACACATTTTGAATAATTGTACCTTTGTCAAAATTGTATGTGAGTTACTTGTTTATAAAGAACTTCATCTGATTTCCATGTACAGCTTAGTCCTTGTCCAAAGCGTTTTGATGCCATATTGAAACTACTACTCAATAATGGACATATACTTTTTTTTTCAAAATAATGTGCACAATGTCTCATTCTAATTATGGAAACAATCAGTTAATACTAAACTTAAAGTTAAGATAACAAACTAGTCCATTTAAAGAATGTTCAAGACATCTATAGGCTTGAACC
>OZ012691.1:40096008-40142299 GCA_963942565.1 Maea johnstoni | reverse complement strand
TATTCATTTCCGAAAGAAGCAACAAAGACTTCGTGCGTTTCCTTCAGTATATCATAGAATATCATTTATACAAAAAGTAAAACGACCCTATCAATATTGGAAACTTTATTTATTCATATGTATAACTATCAATATCTAACATATATCTACCTCTCTGTCTGTCTGTATTTCTATCTATCTATCTCTCCATCTAGCGATGTGATTGCACACACACACATGCACACTTACACACACACACACATATACACACACACATATACACACACACATATATATATATATATATATATATATATATATATATATATATATATATAAATATATATATATATATATATATATATATATATATATATATATATATATATATATATATATATATATATATATATATATATATATATATATATGTATATATATAGATATATATATATATATATATATATATATATATAGATAGATAGATAGATATATGTTCATATATATATATATATATATATATATATATATATATATATATATATATATAAATATATATATATATGTATTCATATATATATATTCTCGGACAAGTCCCCTCCCCTTTCCCCCATCTCTCATTCTCTGACTCCCGGACAACCCGTCTCTCCTGGTCTCCCTCTGACTCTCAAGTCACCCCTTCCCACCCCTGGTCTATTACTGATTTGTTATTTACAAAATGACACCATACTACATCCCTGAAATCGAAAATGCTGACAAATGTTAAGATAGGTTTGAGGTGATTTATTAGGTTTATTCATCATTCCATAAAAATGATTACGGCATACTTCCTATCGATATTGAGAGATATCTTTAAAGAGAGTTGTTCAAGATTATCTTTACATACTATAAAGGCTTTGTCTTTTTATTTCTTGCGTTTGTTATTTTGGTGTAGGAAAGAGCATGGTTATTACATAAACGATACTGTAGATTTCTTCTTTGTAATGTGTAAGTATTGCATTGTATATTTATTGACTGTAATGACATAACACAAAATTACGTGAGAAGTGCAGTGACCGCCCCTGTAAGTTGACTGCCCCTGTAAGTTGACCACCCCTCTAAAGAGACCACATTTTGCCCACCCAAAAACGTTTTCCTCCTAGTTCTAAATGTAACCTCTACAGATTGACCACACCTATAAGATGCCCAGTTGTGGTCGGCTTCACAGGTCCTCATTTTAGAGGGGTCACACTGTAAATGGAAACATGCGTTTAGGAAATAAACATGTACTGCCTTTGATTGATTTTCTTGTTTGTTTTTTGTAAAAGGTCAAGTAATTGGTGTTAGTATGAGCCATTTTAGTCAATGCCTAATATCGCAGCCATCTTGTTAAACGAGGAGTTCATCATTTCCCGAGCAAATCACAAGATGCGTGTATGAAGGAAACATGTGATGGTGAAATTCATTAAATAGAAAAAGGCCTACAATACCTCGAAGCCTCTTTTACATTCTCTTATATACATGATATTCCTCTTAATTAATGCATAAAATAGGGTTGTAGGCTACAAACATTTTAATCTCAAAGTGATCGTATGCATGTATTCACTTAGTACATAACCCCGATAAGCCGTTTTACTGATTATCGTTCAATTTTGGCATTTTGTGAGGAGCATTGGTATCGCCTGTGTATTTCTTTCTGTCGTTTTAGACATGTTCCTCCTGTCTAGAAGCTACTTAAATTTATCTAAAGCCATTTCACATTTTTTTTCAATTCAATTACTCAAATTGCAGTGCTACCTTAGTTGAACTTGACACACGTGTAGGAAGTTTGAGGGCATGCCCTGATGGCTGTTTGGTCAAAAGCGTTACCACTGACTGCTAGCTGTCTCTCACTACTGTCCGGGTCCGAATCCCACCTGGGGCATGTGAGACTATTGCCAGTGACTTCGGACTAGGCGGCTGTTTTCGACGTCTACTTTGTGACTAGCCATTTATGACTGGCTAGTCAGGACTAAGCCGGAATGTGGCAAAAAAGTGACGAAAAACGAAATTCAAAATTCCACATGCAGTTAGTTTGACGTGTGGATTACCCCCAACTAATATATATAATATGACGCTGGCATGGCCAGGAAGCGAGCGAAGCTTTGGATGATCATTTTTTTTTTTATTTCTGACCAAAATACAGCATTGATTGACCGTAAATTAATGGCATACAAAACATTCCGATTTTAAACTGTCTTAAAAAATAATATTTCGCAACTGATTTTGACGAGAATTCAATGGCCAGTAGAATGAATTCTGGCGGTTCTATCGATCTAAACCGCATGAAAATTGACCCACGGACAGGCGAGAAATTTAGTTTTAACTTGGATAAAGTAGCGGCCACGACGTGGTATGGCCAGGAAGCGAGCCGTGAATTGAGCCACGGACGGGCGAGAAATTCAGTTTTAACGTGGATATACATGTAGTAGCGGCCACTTTCATTCATATTTCGCAACTGATTTTGACGAGAATTCAATGGCCAGTACAATGAATTCTGGCGGTTCTATCGATCTAAACCGCAATGGTCAGTAGAATGAATTCAGTATGGGGCGCCGTTTGTATCATGCACACTTTTGTCGACAGAAGCAATTTTGTCAAGACAGAAGTCCAAAATGTAACACATGGCGAGTGGTTACGCCATGTGTAACACAAAAGTAATTTTGTCAGACAGAATTACTTTTGTCTAACAAAAGTTACTTTTGTTGACAAAAGCAAATTTTGTCACGACAAAAGTACTTTTGTTCAACAAAAGTTACTTTTGTTGACAAAAGTAATTCTGTCTCGACAAAAGAAATTCTGTCTCCACAAAATTACTTCTGTGTCGACAAAAGAAATTTTGTCTTAGTGTCGTGCGGCGATGGCAGGCGGCGTGCATGATCGAATAGACGAGTTGCAGCATCTCCAACGCTCGATCGAGACGCAGTATCTCGTTCTAGATACTGCAGCCCGATCGACATGCTTTGAAGACTTTTACAAAATATTCGTTTCCTGCCTGTATTTTGAGCTTGTAAAGGCCCCATCACGACAAAAGTGGCCTCAGCCTTGGAAGGGTTAAAGTTACCAACAATGTGTTCAATTAAAGTTCTTCTCTGATGTTACCTCTATCTTCGCCGACGGAGGTCCGTGATATTCCACACTGCAACTTACACCGGGCGGGGGCACTCAGGGATAGAGGGGGGCCGCATCCGCGTTACGTATTTCGCATAGGAAGAGGTCTTTTTAAGACCTCCGCATGTCTGCGATTTTGTAACAGAAGGGTACTTTTTTGTACCCAAATACGAAGAATGGGGGTTGAAAATCCCCTAACGAAATTTACGCGGCTCTGACGCCTAGTGACTCCCGAAGTGACTGGACTTCCGAGTCTGTAGTTCAACAATATTGAACCTTACCTTGGATTAAGAAATTGGTCTTCTAAGACCTTACTTAATAAGTTATGCATCTGATGTTGTTATTGTCGATGTTTATGTCTGAACTTCCGAGTCTGCTGCCGCTAAACAGGCAGAGGATTATAAAATCTAAAGTTAAAAAACGTGTTCCCGTTCATCCAATGTCAGTGTTTTGATAAAAGAAGGGGTGTTTTTTTAGTGGAAAAAGTCAGCGTTTTTTAAAATAAGGGTGCTTTTTTGGCCAGAAATCAGTTTTTAGGGGTATTTTTTAATTTTGATAACGAGCGTATGCACCCCCCTAAATACCTTAGTGATCCCCCGGGAACTTACAGAACACACTCGGCCGGTATTAGTTCGTACCAGCCCAACGATAGTGCATGGTGCATGTGCCCGAGTCGGCGAGTGCTTCAACCAGTCTATAGGCCCTCTATTAACGATGCAAGGCACTAGGACAGAATTCTGAGTGCTACACTTGGCGAGTGGTCTCGCCGAGTGTAGCACAAAAGTAATTTTGTCTCGACAAAAGTAATTTTGTCTATGACAAAATTACTTTTGTTGACAGAAGCAATTTTTGTCAAGACAAAATTGCTTTTGTCAGACAAAAGTAATTTTGTCTATGACAAAATTACTTTTGTCTGACAAAATCAACTTTTGTCTGACAAAATCAACTTTTGTCTGACAAAAGTAATTTTGTCGTAGACAAAATTACTTTTGTCAGACAAAAGTGACTTTTGTTGGACAAAAGTGACTTTTGTTGGACAAAATTTGCTTCTGTCAACAAAAGTGTGCATGCTACAAACGGCGCCCCATAATTCAGGCGGTTCTAAACTGCATTAGAATTGAATTGCATTCATATTTCGCAACTGATTTTGACGAGAATTCAGTGGCCAGTACAATGAATTCTGGCGGTTCTATCGATCTAAACCGCAATGGTCAGTAGAATGAATTCAGGCGGTTCTAAACTGCATTCGAATTGAGCCACGGACGGGCGAGAAATTAAGTTTTAACGTGGATATACATGTAGAAGCGGCCACTTTCATTCACGCACGTGCATTCATGCATTTCATCCAATGGGATGAAATGTAAGTGTTTGGTATTGTTGTACTGCACATTACGTCATTGTCGACCAATGAAATCGGTCGTTACTTAACGCCTAAAGAAATCCTCCAGAAAGGAAGTCGTCCGCACGTTGAGTGATATTGTTGTCCCGCACGTTGGACGATATTGTTGTCCCGCACGTGGGACGGTGACAACTTTCTCGGTCCGTGTATGTATTTCTTATAGTGATAGTGACGTCATATACACTCATATACACACACGCGCAATTGAGGGATTGCGAGGCTTCGCGAAAGGCCTACGGCCTTTCGAGCTTCGCTCGCTATTATATAGTGTGGATCTTTTGATATTAACCTCTAACCTTTGAGGTCATTAAGTCTCCTACACCATCTTACAACGCTTACAATATGTGAGTATTAAGTCTATAAATGAATTTTATCCAAAAGCCTAGGTAAAGGCACTTAAGGTGTCCTAGAGTGAATAAAATGTATATATTTATTTAAATTTCGCAACAAACTGCTCTAACTTGACAGAACAAAGATTTAATAATAGGCATTTTCTGTTGTCGTACCTATTTTGTTATAGAAATGCGTTTATTTGTTATCTATATGTGACAAATATTCCTCTGTCTGCATCTGGCAGGAAAGGGTGCGTTTAACATCATTCAAATTGTGTATTTTTGTAGATTGTCTGGATGGAGGCTATGATTGCTCTGTTAATCCGATAATCAGTAGTTTTAAATCCAAAGATCTTTTCTTTAACCCCCTATTTTTAAGAAATGGTCCACTGTTGCCATAAGTCAATTTTCTATTTCTTTCCAAGAGTTTACTACCTTAAGGCATTCTATGAAGGCATACAATAATGTTTCCTGTTTGACGTTGTAGCATGGACAGCCTAGGTCTGTAGCTAAGCCCATTTCAACTATTCCTTTGTTTGTTACAATACAAAAATGAACCATTTTGAACCATATTTACTTTGTATAAGCGTTAACTGGTATTTTCCTTACAGTTTAAAGCGCCGTTTCAATGGTATGAAAAGGGAATCTTTCATTTGACTCTTCAGACTATTTTGCCTGAATATTCAAAATGATATTGTTGTCCGAAAGGGAAAGATGTTTGTAAGTATCGGCACATCCCTTGAAGGCTACTCCAATAATAGATAAGATAAATGGGATATCAGTGCCAATTTTTTTATGTACCATTAATTGTTGATTTTATCTTGTTGAAATTGAATTTGAGGGTTTTGAAATCTAAATGGTTTATATTAAGGTTTCTTCTTTGAGGTTCTGCTACTCAGCAGTCTCAGTACTGCATTACTGAATCTTTTAGGATTGAAATACCAATTTATCCTGATTTTACTGGCTTAATTTAGAAGAACATAACTTGAAAAGGTTAACTGAAGTGGTAACTAATGCTGAATTATGTTTTTCAATATATTAACTGAAATTGTGACTACTGATGAAATATGCATTTACCTAGTATGTTAATAAGTTATATGACATGAGTTTTAACACGTATGCCTACCCATTGCCCACGTGTCGTACCAAGACCACCGTTGGAAGTACACGTGGCATGTGGGTGTATCCCGATGGCAACACCTGTTCTGTCACCTGTACTATCCAACATACTGATATAGACAGAAATCCCTAGTCCCGAATTCCACTGCTTTATCTATGGTAAAGTGTTATCCTCTAAAGAATTATGTTTAGGGATATTACTCCTCATGGTTTGACATGTTTATTAGGTGCTAATTGCTTACATATGCCATACTTTGTAAGGATATCCCTCATCGTTGCTAGGAAGGCCTAGTGCATGATGTATGTACTAGACATGCGCAGTTTTAACAGAACCCTGAATTCATCTAGAAAAAGCGCTTGTGACTCAAACCTACTACGTGACTCACCTTTCCTGATCTGGAACACCTGTACATAATAACATCATACAACAAACAAAAAGGACATTACACCACGCGCGTGACCACACATCAACCATCAAGCACTATCACCTGCATGGCTATACTCAATAAACAGGTACACTTGGCCGCACACCACCGACACATCACTATCACCTGCATGGTTATAGTCAGTAAACAAACAAAACAGACGCTAAGTATCTTACACGTAGCTGAATTTGTCATCAGCAATGTCACCTGCTATATTGCAATAAAGGAAAACATGGTCATATCCATTATGGTTTATAACTAACTTGAGTATTCGATGTGTAATATTTTGATCACTTAAAGGTACCAGTTGGTCACTATGTCTATTGCTCACTTCAATTGTTATAAACCAAACATTCAGGAGAAAATAATTTATTTTGCCTTATTGCAATAATGTCAATAAAGGTATCACTCTTCGCTTTACCTGCCTTGTTATCCCCGTCCCCCCCCCCCTCCCACCCATATTAATGCTTTATTTTTACATTTCGGGTTCGTGATACATAGGTATGGCTGGGAAAATGGATACTAGGTACTAAAACATACACAATTTATAGTTCTTTGCAAAAACATTAATTTACCTAAAATGATGCGACAATATAAGTTACCCTGGTACTAGAATTTGGATCTAATGATTTTAAGTGGGTTGTTTTCCGAAGTGTTCCTATAGTGAGACCTGCTGTGGATATTTGCAACTTTTGAGTTAGTTGGGGAAACATTAGTCCTATAGCCAGTCGCAATGAAAATAATAATCAGTATATTTGTCTTAAAATAACAAAAAATGAACTTATTATGAAGAACATGGGCAATGGAAATTGTATACGCTTGTCAATCAAAATTTAAAAAAACAACATTACAAAATCGTTAAGAGGAATAGGATGTTAACGGTTTACAATGCATTCCAAACCTACGGCAAGGGTATGGTAATTGATGTGGGCTTAACCTGTCTCTATATGAAAACAATTCTCCTGCTTTCTTAAAGATTTTTGGATTGGATGGACGTGAAGTGCCTCCTCTCTTTTTCTTGTTTTAGTGCCATGAACATTTTACTAAAGAGTGGTCCTTTTTCATTGTAAAAAACAATGACAAAGCATTAATCATTCTAAGGATGAAGAAGAAAGGGAGAGAAAGTAAGAGTAGAGCATTCTAATCCAAAGAGGATCAAGGGATATTTCAGATGCAGGGTATCCACAGACAGGGCCACAGACGCCCCTTCCCTCATTCTGGGAGCATGGCGCCATACCAGCTTAGGGTTCCCAGGGAGGTGCCTATTGCTCACAATTAAGCAAGCCAAAAGGTTATGCCTTATGCAGGGTTTCATAAATGGAAAAAACTTTTGAACATATGACAGCTCGGCAATGAATAATGAACGTTTATAAAGGATCAGTGTCAGAATTGTATTATTGGCCAGTACAGGGTGGACCTTGTGTAATCTAAGCCATTGCTGCTGATTAAAGTAATTAGAAGGGGAAAAGGAGCTCATTTGAGTCCCACTGTCTTAATGTCTCAGAATATACTTACCTTCAATGAAGAATGGGAAATATAAATGTTATTGATATTCAGTGCTAGGACAACACTCCAAAAACGCTGCAAAATCTAGAACCATGATTGCCTATTATAATCGCCCCATGTAAAATCAATAACACTCCCTCACCGGTGGGTTTGGGTCAACCAATCCATAATTTATTTCAAACCGCTTTTTATCCCTCAAGGTCCCTCTGAGTTGTACATGTGAACTTCCTTCGACCTAGGTTGACCACAAAAGCACATTTTAGAATTTCAAATGTAAATAATAAAAACAACTCTGATTTTATGAATTCTCAAGTACTCTTAACTCTAAATGGGTTAACCTATCCATGCCTGAAGTGAGTCGTCACGTCAGACTTGCATGTTCAACTTCTGTGAAACCAAGAACTTTCCAATGCATTATGTAGTAGGCAAGAATTACTTGTACTAGAATTTGTAAACCCATCATTGCTTGCAGCGACTAAAGGCAGACTGCTAATTTTGATAGAACCTTTCAGGTGAAAGCATATAGTGGGGAAAGATTAAGGAGAACTGCTTACCAGAACATTACAAATTAACCTCAAACACTTTGTAAAACCATTGGAAAGTGAAATCTCTATCTTCACCATATTTTTAGCCATAGTAGTCGTGATAAGTAAGTTGTTATTGGTAGAGAAAGCGGAGTACCTGGCTAAAACCACCTCTTAACCCCAAGTCATTGGCAACCTCCTCACATGCCCCAGCCGGGATTCGAACCGGGGAAGTGGTCAGAGACAGCTAGTAATCAGTGGCAACGCCCTAGACCACACAGCCATTTGAAGAGGCCCTTTAAACAATTGCACTCTTCATAGAATGTTAATAACTTTGAATTTAAGATTATGGAAATGCTCAGGAAGGCTGGATAGTGTATCTTTGAAATCGTTTAATTCAAAGTCAAAAATAACTAAATACATGAATAATTTACTTCATTTTTCATTTTGAAAATGCTCTTTTAAGGATCAAAATCCCTCTATTTGAGTTATTAAAGGAAACGTTTTTTAACAAAAATTTTAACCCAATGTTGGCGGGAAAATATAGACGACCGCAAACCATTTTGCCCTGAAAGTCAAAATAGGCATTTTCTGCTGTGTGGATCCACAAAATCAGTGGCAACAATTTAGACCACACAGCCATTTTAAGAGGCCCTTTAAAAAGTGTCACGATCACACTCTACATGAAATTCAAATAACTTGAATTTAAAATTCTCAGGAAGGCTGGATAGTGTATCTTTTAAATCGTTTAATTCAAAGTCAAAAATAACTAAATACTTGAATAATTTACTTTTCATTTCAAAAATGCACTTTTAAAGATCGAAATCCCTCTGTTTGTCATGGATAAATCAAGAATATTAGAAATAAATCATGATTATTCATAATTGGTTCAGGATTATACTTTAACCAGAGAATCTTATGCGTATTTCTAAATCATTATTGAATATTCCTTCTTCATGATATATCATTAGAGTCGGTGGTGGATTACTAGTAAGTTATGATGTCTGGCTCCTAAGCGTGAGCTCGCATATAAGAACCTCCGCCCGATCCCCATGTCGGTTAGTATTGTATTGTATTGTATTGTAGTAGTGTATTGTATGTTTATTGACTATACACGGTGGTACAAAATCATACTATTACAAAAAGATTTACCCGTAAAACGGGAAACAGAACAAAATTCGAAATAATACATTTTACAGTGAGAACAAAAAAATACATTTAAGCTAACACTAGAACAGACAACGAAACTAAAGAAAGTAAACAGAACTGATAATGATAATACTATGCAACTAAAAACAGCTGCTACGCGAAACATGGCTTAAAAAATAAACATTCGGAGTTGTCCGCGCCTAGAAATTAGGCTGTTAATCAAACTTGTGAACTGAGCCTGTCGCATAAAATTAGAGACAGGGGGTGGTATCAACACCCTTAAACCTTACTCACTACACTGAAGGTGTTGCTTGTTTAATATGCAGCATTATGGAGGAATGTCTATTTTATTATGCAACTAAAAGACCCCTTGGAGCTATTGGTGAAGAGAAATTTCTTCTCAGATCCAGGTTTCTATAGCATCTCGATTTGACCTAAGCTGTTGAAAGGGACGCAAAACCCCATTTCTTCCTTTCTCTTTGATTGTTATGTATATCCTGATTTGACTTCATTTACGTATATACCTTAATGTGTCATATCAAAGAAGAATATTTACCAAATATTATAGCGGCTTGCCATAGCACGTGCTTCATATAGGCGAATAAGCGCTTTCAGTCCATATATGTCCATGCAGTCATAAACTATGAAATATTCGTTTTACACTGTTGGTTTAACCTTTCAATCTTAATAAATTGTGTATTTCCTCCTGACTGATTATAGTGACGTAATTTGTACGACTTGCCAAGCATTGGCTAAATATGTTGTGGTGGGCGTGTTCACCTCAGACTTCAGCTAAGTTTAGCGGTAGAAATTATCATTAAAATTACGGTAAAAAAAGATTGGAACTGTTTTACCTTGATGCCATTGGCTAGCTTACTTTATGACATGGTTGGGCAGTCACCACCAGGAGAGTGAGAAGGCTTTAAAAGGCCATGCAGACTGTGTACGGTTGCAGTAGGACAGCAACACTGTGTCTTGACACACGCTTCCTCCCATCTACTCGCAAGAAACCAAGCGCGTCTTCAAGGTAGGTAAAACCCTGTTCAATGCTTGTACATATTGCTCGGGTACACTCTGCGATAGAATCTGACATTTTCATCCATTCATCCTTACATACATAGATACATATGAAAAATGTGAGGAGGTGACCGATTTTAGTAGTTTTTTGGTATTTAGTTGATAAAAGGTGTTTTATACAGTATAAGCAAATACTGTTTGATGTATATTTCCATAAAATTTGGTGTTTCAACTACTCTAGAACGGGGGTTTGATACAGATGTGCAATAGCTTATACTCCATAGACTTCCGATAGATTGTGACGTTCCTAGTTTATGATTAAACACATGTACGTGTAATGGGTTGTGTAGCCATAGAGTATAAATAGACACGATTGATTGATAAAAGATCAATGGTTCTCACAATTCAACCCCTTTCAGACAAAAAGGGTGTATGTGTTTCACACAGACTCTGGGTTGAATTGATTCATATATAGGTACCAGCAAGAGACCATCACGACTTGTATCTGCTAAAGCGCATGTCACTAGAAAGTCGCTTTGTTGACATTCGTGGACAGTGTAATATTTAGTTTTGCTATCCATACTTAAGGGTCAGCCGAGGCCAGACAATGGCGCCACCACATAGATTTCCACCTTAAAGCAGGCTGTACCAACTGATCGTTTATGTTTTTAGTAAGGTTTAAGGTCCTACCAACACAGGTGATCTGCACGATGAGCATTTTGAAAAATATCTTTGAATGTTCCGGTAAACCTCAAAATTACTTTAAAAAGTAAATGCCGCTTTTCAGGCGCTGTCATAATGTTACATACCTGTAATATAGCCCTGAAGCTAGAGATGGTTCATGCATATTTCAAAACACTAGCTCAAAGACTGCGTCTTTATCTTCAAAAATTGAAATGAAAATAATGGTGAAAAAATGGCGAAAATGTTCTAGCTTGAAGGAATCAGCATGGTCAAAGCAGACAGCTTTGTCGTATTGGTTCATTTCGAAAGGTTACACTACATGCCCTATCAGCCAAAAGGACTTGATAT
Organism: Maea johnstoni; assembly: GCA_963942565.1. NCBI lineage: Eukaryota > Metazoa > Annelida > Polychaeta > Spionida > Magelonidae > Maea > Maea johnstoni. Next base: position 40,130,688 of record OZ012691.1, on the reverse strand, counting down.
AAATGTGCAATAGCTTTCACTCTGTTTACTTTCAATAGATTGTGACGAGGCTTTGATTAATGATATATTGGGGTGTGAAAAGACGCGATGAAAATATTATACAAATATGGCATTTTGGTGAGTGCAATATCAATTTTTATTGCACTCTGATAAATGATATTGCACAAGGAGCGTGTAAAAGATTATATTACACAAAACCAAAGTGTCAAATTTGTTTTATTATATGCCTACTGCTCATTCAAATTAAATAAATTATTAATTTTAAGAATTATGAAAATGTAAATAAATTTGATATGTTTTTCAATGTCTAGGTTTTATCACAAACCATTAGGTTATTGTAAATTTAGACGCTGGAATATATGCTTGTGTTAATTCAGTAATATAGAAATACCTGAAAAAGTCACATGCATCACTGTCAGAAATTCAACGATTTGATTTTTCAATTTGAATTTTTCCTTCAATAAAGATAATATAGTTTGCATTTCTGCAAGGGTCCATTCCTAATCAGGATTTTGCAAAAAAGCCCAAACATGAACCTTACAGCGCTGGGTTAGAAGGTTAGAAAATCATATTGCACCCTAATATCAATTTTGTAAGGTGGTCAAGTGACCATGATCTGACCAATCATAGCAGAGAATGAGCAGTAGGCATATGATAATGTTCTGAGAGTTCAACCCTTTCCATACAAATATAGAGGTTGTGGTCGTAGTAGCATGTTGGGATAACATGGGCTGCTGCATTGTCCATGTTCATATATATGTGGTAGATTGCTGTCCGACTCTTCGTGGTTGGTAGTGAAATCAATTACCTGAGGTTTGCTGGCTTTAGCCAAGTCACTTTCCAAGCGGTTCACTATCGCTGCTGTTTGGGTTCATAAACCCCACAATAAATAAGATTTTCTTTCCATAATTTGAATGTATGGACGTGAGGTCGGCGAGTTCTTTCATAAACTGATCGATTAGTGTACGGGGATATGTCTATACTCCAATGAATGTGCATTCTATTGGGTATGTGGTGGATACAGAAATTGATTCCATAGTTTCAGTGCTTTGTATTGATACGCTGTTGACAGGCGCCTTTGCAAAAACTGAAATACCATGTTTTGCTGGTGGCATAATCGTTTCCACTCTGTAGGTGTGTGCTCGATACTTGTGTGCTTTTCCGATTGCTTCAATGTCTGTTCTTGGTTGCATGTTGGTTTCAGCTGTTATTATCAAGTAGCTGTTCTGGAAGTTATAGTCATTGGCTAAATCAGCTGCATGTTTGTTCAGGCTCCGGATGTTTATGAAACATGCTTGTGTGTTTCGGCCCATGTTTCTGTAGTCCAGATATGGTGGTATTTCTAATAAATGTTGTCCATTTCTTTATGAATTCCTGTATCTCTTTCTTCTGCGAGGGTCGAATTTTGTGTGTATGGTAGTTTTTTTCGTTTTTCCCATGTTTCCTTGCCAATGTGGTCGTCGTCAAACATCACTCATATGAGTCCACTAGCTGTAGTTGATGTTTTACCCTCGGGCTCTGGGCAAAAGGATGGTAGAGATGTTAGTCACACTCAAATCAACTAATGGTATCAGTTCTTCATTGCTAAACAATGGCTGAAATCCGATCTATGGGTGCTAAGCATAGAGCAGCAGACAGTTATACAGAGCTATGAGCATGTCAATCTTTAATGGAGCGCATCGTAATGCGTATATCAAATCGAGAAGCAGAACCTCGAGGCATCCTTTCAGTAGTCAACTCATCGACTGCGTATGATAACATTGCACAGCTGAATTTGTGTTGGCAGATTGTTTTCCGTTGTTCTAGATATTTAACTTTTGGTAGCACCTTTTTGATGATGTAGCCATTGCTCTCTTACACCATATTGGTTGTCTGCCCAGGGGGGGGGCACTCATGTGCAGTGGGGGCCGCACCCGCGTTATGTATTTCACGGAAGAAGGGTACGAAGTAATTTGGGGGGGGGGGTGGAAATCCCCTTACAATCCACAAAATGTCCGCGGCTCTGACGCCGAGTGACTCCCGAATTGACTGGCCTTCCCAGTCTTCTGCAGCTACTGCTTTTGCTACTGCTGCCGCTAAACAGACAGATAATTGTAACATCAAAAGTTTAAATGCGTGTTCCCGTTCATCCAATGTCAGTATTTTTATAAAATAAGGGGTGTTTTTTACTGGAAAAAGTCAGCGGTTTTTTTTAATAAGGGTTCTTTTTTGGCCTGAAATCAGTGCTTTAGCGGTATTTACCCCCCTAAATCCCGAAGTAGCCCTCCCCTTGGGGTTGTCTGTTAATAAAGAATTTGCGGCGCCACACGGTCTGCCTATTTAGATGCTGGAACCAAAATGCTTGTACTGCAGTACCCCCATTGGTCTAGCCTAACCTCTAGGGTATACTGTGTTTTATTTGTTGTTATATTGATGTAAGTCTGCATCTGTACAACATGGGGACTAATAACCTACTGATGACCACTTGTGCACTCAATCACTACATCAGGTGGTTGTTTAATACCAACCTAGCATAACACATTGCCATAATTTCCCATGATTTGATTTTTAAAATGGTCTGGGAGGCAGGCTACCGCTAATGAGGTTCAGATGTGGCTACTGCTAATCTGATTCAGAAATCCACCCACTCACTATCGCTCCTGTTCTTGGTATGGCAACAGCTCAATCATGCAAAAACATCGTGGAATTGCTAAATAAATTCAGATGTCAAACAAGTACATATATATACATATATATATATATATATATATATATATATATATATATATATATATATATATATATATATATATATATATATATATATATATATATATATATATATTCATAGAGAGAGAGAGATAGAAAGATAAATAGATAGATAGACAATAGATAGATATAGATAGATAGATAGATAGATAGATAGATAGATATATGTATATATATATATATACATATATATATATATATATATATATATATATATATATATATATATATATATATATATATATATATATATATATATATATATATATATATATATACTGTAGAATACACAATGTACGCATCTGATTATATATAGCGTACATAGCTTGTGGTTCCGCTTCACTATATATAAAAACGCTGTACTTCTTTCTTATTGTAATGGAGCTGTCAGCGGCGGCTACTGTCACTAACATTAAGATACGCTATGATGCGAAAACTCCCTAATTCGCTATATTTGAGATACGCGTCATATGTGCGTTCTACAGTATATATATATATATATATATATATATATATATATATATATATATATATATATATATATATATATATATACATACATACATACATACATACATACATACATACATACATACATACATACATACATACATACATACATACATACATACATACATACATACATACATACATACATACATACATACATACATACATACATACATATATATATATATATATATATATATATATATATATATATATATATATATATATATATATATATATACATATATATATGCTGTGGTCAGTGTTATAAGCACAGAGCTAGGGGCAGGAAGCACAGAGCTAGGGGCAGATTGCCACCCAATTGAAAAACATGGCCACTGCCAGGGTCTGAGCAGGATGATGGCAATATGCAAAAATCTTCCCTCATGGGATCACTAAGAGAAAAAAGAAGGGCAGCATCCTGTTCTTGAAGTGTATTACTTTCATATAAGCTGATATGTATGTGACCCTTTAGGGCCCCTTTAATGAATCCTGTTTGATCTGACAACAGTATGTGCTCAATGTTCCGCTTGATTGGAATGGATTCTCTCGACAGACAATAATAAGTTGAAGTTATGTAGTTTACCATGGCTTAGTTTACCTAGTTTTTAGATACATTTAATTATTTCAAATGGAACAGACTGCATCAGTTTTGCGGTAGTTTTAAATAGACTTTATCAATGGTTAGTACTTTGAAATGGCACGAAAATCTATTGAGGAAATGCTCCTACCATAGAATAAACGAAAAGACATTAGTGAACTTATAAAGCCAGGAGCCTTGATGTGTTTTGTAATCATGTACCTCTTTTAATAGGTCACTTTTTGAGAATTTATTATAACGAAAAATAAAGATTTATCAGTTACAGAGACGAATGATTTTTTAATAATCAGTCCATGAACACTTGGGATATTTGGATACAGGTGACCATGGGATGATTCTCGCTTCAGGAAATGCTGCATATTCTTACATCACTCCAACCCTAAACGGGTGTAAATATTCCAGTATATCAGAGGATGTAGTGTTTATATTGACTAAACTCGTGTTTGACACATTGCAAACCAGTCTATGTGATGTTCTGAACCTAGAAATTAATAAAGACACATTGCAAATTTTAAAAACCTATGATGGCCATGGTGGGTCCTAACAGCTTCAGTGAAATCAATAAAGATACATTGCAAATTTAAAAAAAACCTATGATGGTCATGGTTGGTACTAACAGTTTCAGTGAAATACATCTATATAAAGATAAACATATCTATGCAACCTTTTGAATCACTCCTCCCTTCGTTTGTTTATGTTGTGTAAACATATATTTGTAGCTCAGTATTTTATCTGATTATTTATTACAGAACAAAAGGAACGTGAATTCAACCAGAAAATGAATCATCCATCACTGCTCTTACTTCTTGGGATTGCTGGACTGGTCCATATGTATCCAGTAACTAAATCGTGCCGTGGTGGTTGCCCTAACCAGTGGTTCCTTCAAGAACTGCTGACCCTTGCAAAGAAGGTGAATGCACACGAAGGCACTGACTGCAACACAGTAACAAACACTGCCCGTGACTGCTACGACTTCTATAAGACTGGTTCTAAGAAAAGTGGAATTTACAACCCATCAGTTGGCAAGCCCCTCTTATGTGACATGAATGGCGGATGGACAGTGTTCCAGAAGCGTCTTGATGGCTCGGTGGACTTCTTCAGAAACTGGAATAACTATCGCAGGGGCTTCGGGAATCTAAATGGAGAGTTCTGGCTTGGTCTGGAAACGCTTCACCGCATCACCAATGAAAAGAAATATATGCTGAGGATCGAGTTAGAGAACTTTAAGGGTGAAAGAAGGTATGCAGAGTATGACAAATTTATCATTGGAGATGAAAAGCAGAATTATAAGCTGACACTGGGAACTTACAGTGGCAATGCAGGAGACAGCCTGAGCGCGCACAATGGTCAAGCGTTCTCCACTAAAGACAAGGACAATGATAAATGGTCCAAGAGCTGTGCTGTTCTCTATAAAGGTGCTTGGTGGTATACTGCTTGTCACGCTTCCAATCTCAATGGCATTTACCATAAAGGTAAACATACTTCATACGCTGATGGTGTGAACTGGAAAGCGTGGTTAGGATACAAGTACTCACTGAAATCAACAGTAATGAAAATGAGGCCCGTTTAAACGTTTGTGAAGTCTCATGACAAGCCACATATATATATATATATATATATATATATATATATATATATATATATATATATATATATATATATATATATATATATATATATATATATATATATATATATATATATATATATATATATATATATATATATATATATGCAGGTGAACTCGGCTACCCTGGACCACTGTATGCCGGATTTTTGGTATGACGGACAATATGCTTCGTCCCAGTCCCATGCATATCAAGTACGTGTATTGGACCATCAGTCGGCCGGATTCGATATGTCGAAACTCGGCTACAAATGGACCAATATCACGGCACACGCGATGCTTTTTACGATGTAATTAGTATTGTGTATACCGGACAAAACCGTGTCTAGCAGTCGGCTTATTCCCACCGAGACTAAGACATGTGTTGAGTTACGTTCGGATAGACAGCATTCAGTTCGCACCATCTGGTAATTCGTAGCAGACAAATACATGTATAATAAAAGTCCAGCCAGGCATACTTTCTTCCTGTTTTGACTTTTATACCTATCAAATGAGGTTCCGAATGCAATAGCATATACACTTGCATATGACGGAGTGAGCCTGTCATATGCTGATATGCATATGACGGATTTTGCATATGACAGACCAATTCTCCTGGTCCCACTGGGTCTGTCATATCCGATTTCACCTCTCTGCTCTCTCTCTCTCTCTCTCTCTCTCTCTCTCTCTCTCTCTCTCTCTCTCTCTCTCTCTCTATATATATATATATATATATATATATATATATATATATATATATATATTTATATATATATATATATATATATATATATATATATATATATATATATATATATATATATATACATATATATATATAAATATATATATATTTCATTTTATTTCTTTTGTTTGAAATATTGGGGAAAAATGGGTGTTCAATCATTGTTTACTTCTATTGGTTTACCTTGGATTGTTTAGAATATTCATATATAAACAAATATAAATATATGTATCCATCTATCTCCCTATATATAAATATATATATATATATATATATATATATATATTTACATATATATATATATATTTATATATATAAATACATATATATGTATATGTGTGTAGATATCGATAGTTCGGAGTATAAATTATTTTTGTCGTCTTCGGCAGACATTTTATTTCTTACGTTTGAAATATTGGGGAAAAATGGGTGTTCAATCATTGTTTACTTTTATTGGTTTACCTTGGATTGTTTAGAATATTCATATATAAACAAATATAAATATATGTATCCATCCATCTCCCTATATATAAATATATATATATATATATATATATATATATATATATATATATATATATATATATATATATATATATATATATATATATATATATATATATATATATATATATATATATATATATATATATATATATATATATATATATATATATATATATATATATATATATATATATATATATATATATATATATATATATATATATATATATATATATATATATATATATATATATATATATATATATATATATATATATATTTATATATATAAATACATATATATGTGTAGATATCGATAGTTCGGAGTATAAATTAATTTGGTCGTCTTCGGCAGACATTTTATTTCTTATGTTTGAAATATTTGGTATAAATGGGTGTTCATTCATTGTTTACTTTTCATTTGTTTACCTTGGATTGTTTGGAAAATATGAACACTGCATATATTTAGTTTTAAACTATTTATCATATGTTGGTCAGCAATACAGCTTTCTCAATATATGTATATTTACCATAGTATATTAACTACCATTTACCATAGTGCTTAAATACTCATATAAAGCTTTTACTGCAAGCCATGGTATACTAGCTTGTCCATATTATTTTCGACAATAATGAAATTGTTGTGCAATGTTACAATTTCTTAAAAGCATAACAGTTTTAAAGACAGTTTTGAGAGAAAAAAGATTATGCTTACTACTCCAAAATTATATAAGATTTGAATCACGGTTAGAATTTCACCAATATTTGCTTGTTCCTGTTAGGTTTCTTGATTTACAGATTGTATTCTAGCAGCAGTTATAAAAATGAAATAAAATCTTCATTTGCTTGAAAAATCTGTGTTTGTTCGTTGTACATAGATATGCATGTAAAGGTAAAGGTATTCGGTTTAGAGTCTTGTATCCACCGAAGTGCTCACACGACCTTCCTCCCCTAGCAGGCACTGTACACACGGAAACCATTTCAATCCCCCAGGGGATATTCCAGAGCAACTGGCAGCATATAGCGCACACACTCTAAGCACTGCCTTATTTATGCTAGGTACCCATTATACAGCTGGGTAGACTGAAGCAATATGGGATAAACTATGTTGCCCAAGAACAGACCAAAGTGCCCGAGGCGGCCGGGATTCGAACCAGCGACCCTCTGATTACCAATCCGACACCTAAACAACTGAGCTACTTTGTCCCCATATATATATAAGTACGTATGTATGTATGAATTTATGTATATATATATATATATATATATATATATATACATATAGAAAGTATATATGTATATATATATATATATATATATATATATATATATATATATTCATATGTATTCATAGATTTGTTTATATATATATATATATATATATATATATATATATATATATATATATATATATATATATATATATATATATATATATATATATATATATATATATATATATATATATATGTATATATACATACATATATATATATATATATATATATATATATATATATATATATATATATATACATGTATATATATATATATATAGATAGATAGATAGATAGATAGATAGATAGATAGATAGATAGATAGATAGATAGATAGATAGATAGATAGATAGATAGATAGATAGGTAGATATAGATATAGATAGATAGATAGATAGATAGATAATATTTAACTCTTATTCTGCTGGTGGCTCATTTGGCTAGAGCAAAATGGTACAAAAATCTTGAAAATTAACTAAAACCTGGCAAATAGGTACTCAACCGATAAATACCCACATGACAGGGTTAAGCTACTTTTCAAAACTCTTTACGTCCTTGTGCTTTGGAAAAAGGTAGCCTCAGCATTGGAAGAGTTAAGATGTAAGGCCCGGCGAAATTGGAGCTGGTAAACATTCTTATTATGATGAACACAAGTGCAAACCAGCAGCACAACTCCGTAGGTTGGCAACTCAGTTGCACCGTACAAAGTAGCTTTCCATGCATAAAAGCCTCATTCTAAATTGAAATTTAAGTTGGATTCAAAATCTAATTGCCATATTCTCTGGTTTTAGCGCATAGACCCAAAATAAGCACTAGGATTTCAGGATTTTTGCATCATTTCTATTGGGCAAATAAGCCACCAGCAGCATATAAGGTTAAAGCTAGAAGCGGCTATAGGAAAGATTGCCAAAACTCTTTCTAACAAATGTTTTCCTAACGTGTTACCTGCATGTGCGCTTCAGCGGAGAAATGCAGTATTAGCATGGGAAACTTTATACATGTACGTTTCCACATTTTACATGTCTAAAACACTTAGGATAGCACTGTTGTGCATACAATTTTGATGGTGGGGACTAGTGACGTCTGGTGGAAGTTTTGAAATTTAAAAATTGTATGCAGATATTACTAATGCTGTCCATTAACTAAAAAGCTTGAATTCTGAGCTACCTGTAAATGTCACTATATTTCAGATTTCAGTTTAAGTCTCGAAACAAGAAATTTTTCACAGTTAATGTTGCACACACACACACAAATATAAATATATGTATATATATATATATATATATATATACATACATATATACATATATATATATATATATATATATATATATATATATATATATATATATATATATATATATACATATATATATATATATATATATATATATATATATATATATATATATATATATATACATATATGTATATATATATATATATATATATATATATATATATATATATATATATGTATATATATATATATATATATATATATATATATATATATATATATATATATATATATATATATATATATATTTATATATATACGTATATAGGTCTGTCTAAAAATGCATAATATTTTACCTTATAGTATAAGACCACCCAGAAGGACTCAATTCTAGAAGGGAAAGTGTGCATTGAGCATGTAATATTTTGATGGAAAACGCGAAGTTGTGCGGTGAAAGGCGCCCGCGACCGCATGTCAATGGCTGTTGTATCTCACTACACTCTATTGATAACTTGAAACAATTGAGCTTTTGTTGTAGTTAGATATGATCCCATGATATGTTGTGTGCTTCATGCACGAGTCCACCCAGCTGAACGGCACCAGCCTACCCCGCCACCCTCCCCTAATTGTTGGCGCGCAATAGCTCAAAGGGACTGACACCAGTCTGTTCAATGCAAATTTTACGCGCACACGACTGAAAGGACTGGCTCTATAGTCTATATACACGCGGTGGCGAGAGTCGCCGAACAACAACGCAACAGGTAATCTCCATTTTTTTATGATTAAGACACAAGCGACGCCAAACATTCAACATTTTATCTACAGCATTTTATTGACAGACAATCATTATAAAATCATTTTTAGCGTGATAAAATACATTGTACATTTAAAAAAAAAAAGTACCAGACGATGACGTCACTGTATCACTTCGCATCGCCACTCGCCGCAATCACCGAACAACATAGGTGTATCCCAACACTTCGTCAAGAAAAATACCGAAAAAGAACACGCCTATAACCAACATATAGGGCGCCTAAAACACTAACGACGCCAAGGATTCAACATTCCACTGACAGACGATAATAATAGAATGCTTAGAAGTGTGTAATAAACGCACTGTCGGGTTATTTGTGTGGTCACGTGATCACTCGCAGTCCACTTGCTCCTCTAAGTATCTATACTGGAAATGTGTCAGCGCTGTTTTCATAGTTGGTATAGCTGTCAAGACAGCCACAATCAGAGAATTGGGCGCACGAACGTCTAGCCTAGAAGGCCAACCAGTGTTTTCCCCACCTTTTGCATGAACTTCGGACAAGCAATTTAATAAAGGCTGTGCATCCCCTTAAAAACCTGGCTTCTTTATAAACATCAGTACCAGTACCTCGATTATCCACTGCTTCAGTTGTAAGACTAGTCAAGGCAAACATGGAATTACAAGAATTCCAATGATAAGTCTTTATATATATACATATATATATATATATATATATATATATATATATATATATATATATATATATATATATATATATATATATATAAATATAAACAATGTGTATATATATATATATATATATATATATATATATATATATATATATATATATATATATATATATATATATATATTTACATATATATACAAACATTTATAATTATTATCATTATTATTATTATTGTCATCATTAATACTTTTATTATCATTATTATTATTATTATTATTATTATTATTATTGTTATTATTATTATTATTATTATTATTATTATTATTATTATTATTGTTATAATTATTATTATTTTTATAATGATGATGATGATGATGATGATCACAGTAGTCGAAGTAGTAGCAGTAGTAGTATCATTATTATTGTTATTGTTATTACAAGGATTATGATGATGACATATATGACAAACAAACACATGGCAGGCTTAGTGCTGCTACCCTCCAAATGAGGGCGCCTGCAGTATTCTCTGGCCAGCTGGGAGGTACGTGCTTGGCTGCATGTGGGCCAAGACAACCCAGCTACTGAGGCGAGTTTCAACGACGTCGGTTGTCGATAGTCACGTGTTCAGGTTCCTCCCAAAGTCGTTTTCGCGAGCTATTTCTCGCCTGGTTCTCACCTTGACCTTGCCGAGTGACGTAGTCTGGTTCGAAATCGAGAACCGACGATCGATAGTGGTTCACGCCTGGTTCACGCTATAAACGATTTATTCAGTCCTCAATAGGCCTTAACATATATAAACAATTACAGTAATGATAATGAAGTGTACTTGGGTAACTACAGAAACACATGTAAAACTTGAATTACAAGGTGGACACATGGCGTCCAATCACAGGCGAGAACCAGGCATGCGATGTATGGTTCGAACCACAATCGTTTTGGCGAGCTGTATGTAGGTCATGTATGTAGGACAACCACAAACTATCTGGCCGAAACAAAGTCCAGCTGCCCGCTCGCATTGCAATGCCTGGAAATCCTCTAATTCCCCAAGTATTGAAACTTGAAGAAAATTTGACGTGTTGCACTTATTCAGACATATGGGTGTTTTACAGATTACAATAGAGCACATAGTCTCTAGACATCTAACAGATTTAGGGATAGCTCTAATATTAAGGTGGACACATATACAACAATAATGCGCTACTTTAAGAGCTCCTCCTATTGCCTACTATTGTAAAGAATGAAAAATGCATCTCTATTGTACGATGGTGCAAGTGTGAACGGCATAAAAAGATAATATTTTTTTCTCCACCGTTGTTTTCCAAAAACATCAGAAATAAAAAAAAATCAAAATAATTCCACCGTTTTCCAAAAACAGCAGAAAAAATTTAACTTTTTGTTTCTCCACCGTTTTTCCAAAACAGCATAATTTTTTTCTGCCGTTCACACTTGCACCATCGTACTATTGAGTGTCTATTGCTATACAAAATAGTTTCATCATATGTGAAGCCTCAAAACTGCAACTAAAAGATCACAAGTTGGGCTTTACCATGTTTTCCGTTTAAATCTGTCAATGTCATTTTAACATTTCTCAACTTTATCTTACAAAATTTTCTCGTTTATGTAATCGGCGTCCATGACTACTTTAGTTGTTATGAATAAAAATATTTGACCAGTAGAGGGCAAAAGAAGGCAAGATTGTCACATTTGACAGGAAATCTTTGAAAAGTGCAAGTGTTATACAGTACCGACATTTAATTTCTGCACTAAATGCGCGGGCAGTCCTGGCATAATACACAACCGCACTCCAGATTACCACTCAGTTGCCTGTGCATGGATGACCTCACGACTGAACGTATTTTTGATTCGCAATCTACGTGGGTCATTGATGTGCTTGGGTATTTTTTGACGTTGTCCATGGGTGTTTGTATAACGAGGCACTGGCAGACGTCCGGTCGACTGGTTCAGGAATTAAATGTCTCTACTGTATATTTTGAAACTTGTCCATTCTTTTGTGACCATTTTTGTTCACTTAAAGCCTTGTCGTTGTTTTTCTACAATAACAAAGGACCATTATTTTACACAAATTTTATGGTACTGAATGGCCTTTAATATATATATATATATATATACATATATACATATATATATATATATATATATATATATGTATATATATATATATATATATATATATATATATATATATATATATATATATATATATATATATATATATATATATATATATATATGTATATATATATATATATATATATATACATATATATATATATATATATACATATATATATATATATATATATGTATATATATAATATATATATATGTATATATATATATATATATATATATACATATATATATATACATATATATATATACATATATATATATACATATATATATATATATATATATATATATATATATATATATATATATATATATACATATATATATATATATATATATACATATATATATACTAGTATATATATATATATATATATATATATATATATATATATATATATATATATATATATATATATATATTTATATATATATATATATATATATATATATATATATATATATATATATATATATATATATATATATATATATATATATATATATATATATATATATATATATATAAATATACATATATACATATATACATACATATGCAACTAACATGTTATAATCAAGCATCAAATGACTACAGGCTAAATTTCAAATATCTTACAGGGCGTTGAAAAGAAAACATGCAGTCACGAAAGACATCAATCATAGCACTTCTCGTCATATGCCTTCTTGTGGCAACTACCATCGCAGCACCCCTTGGTAACAGCGTCTCGCAGAACACAGAGAAAAGATCTCTGAAGACCAAGCCAGACCTAAAACGTGGCACTCGTAACTTTCGTAAGCAATTTATCTCTGCAATTAGTTATAACAACACTTTTCATTGTTTGATTTGTATTCTCCCATGGACAGGTTTTTATATATGCGGTCAGCCAGTTCTTTGTGTGGTTCTAAATACATGCGCACAGTTTCTTTGTAAATAATTGGAATTTCTTTGAAACCTTTTCTGTCATATTATGATGATGAATGATGATGATGATTATGATGATAAATGAAGATGTTTGGTTTCTACTTTGTCTGGCAGGGTCCAGCACTTAAGGGAGATTTACCATAAATATTACACTCCCAAGGCAACTTTTGTCTCGCTACAATGCCAACATTAATTTCCTGCACTAATTGGCCGGCAGCCCCGGCATAATACACGACCGCACAACCGATTACCACCCAGTTTCAAGGGCACAGATGCATGGATGACCTCACAACTGAAAGTAGCTTTGATTTGCAAAGAGTCATTGGTGTTTGTGGCCTTTTTTATGTTATCCATGTGTGTTTTACAACCAGGCACTGGCAGACGTCCGGTCAACTGGTGCAGGAATTAAATGTCCGTGCTGTATGTGATCCCTATCCCCGACATTTACAGTCCTGCGTGGATCAGGTTTGTGTGTGCGTCACCATCTTTAAATTCTACACATATAAATGAAACTCCACACATATGGTACCCCTCAACCCAGAACCATTTCCTGCCACTTGAATTGAGAAGCAGGTTATCCTACCTACAGAACAATGCATGGCTTATCATATTTAATATATTACATTAGTATTCTTTCACCATTTGTGCTTAAGTTATTCTTACAGCAGCTTGATGCATTTCTTATCATATGCAATATGTATATTAGCATTCTTACTTCTTTTTTGCAGGCCACTTCATGTTTCTGTTGGAGAGCGCGATTCCGCCTAAACACTTTCTGAATCAAGGCTAACAGGGTAACACAGATGTAGAAAGTCAGATATCGATTCCAGCACAGAACTGTACGGCATACATTGAAGGAATCGGCAACGAGGGTGATTCGTTCAAATGTGATGAAGAAATTGACCTGCATAATATTGCAACTAGGAACTCAGTACATGAATGTATAAGTGTTAATTCAGGGCACATCGACACACAAAGGTCATTAACTGCCATAATATATTAGCAAAAAGTGGTCCTTTGGAACTCGTTGAATAGTCATCAATCCTATAATGTTCGAACTCTGTTGTATTTGACTTTTATGACTTCTTGCATTTTCGTTTTAGAATACCTTTAGTTGACTTGGCTTGGGGCCTCGTACTTTATTTTTCTCTACATGAACAACGGGCCTCGTATGTTATTGTTCTCTACATGAACAACGGGCCTCTCACCATGTACTGAGTGTAGTGTATATTTGTCTATCTACACGATCTTCTATAGAAGGGGCATCACGCCATCTTAGTGTCATATGCTCTTTGTGTGAAAATGTATGTTCTTTTCTTATTTTGCCTTAATGCAATTTCATAATTTCACCAGGTTACAAGTATGTTGCTAGTTGTAATACTATGGAAATGTGGTGGTTTAAGGGGGGGTGTCATCGGCTAAACATTTTAAGTAAATGGAAGAAAGGTTGAGAATAGAATCATTAAATGGTAGAGGTTTGAGAGACAAGAATAAAAGATGTGACATTTTTGATAAAGCCAGGATGAGACATACAGACATATTACTTCTACAAGAGACACACTGGACAGAAATAGACTATACTGACATTAAAGAAGACTGGAACATAGAACTTATTATCTCAGGAAATTCAACTGCTGCGAGAGGAACAGCAATTTTGTTAAATAATACATTTGAATACAAAATACACAACATAATAACTGATAAAAATGGTAGATATACATTAATAGATATTGAGATAACACTAATAGGAAGAATAACAATAGGCAGTATATATGCACCAAATGAACAATTATAAATATTTATAGATGACTTATTTGAAAAAATAAATCATATAAATAATGTATTCCATATTATAGGAGGAGATTGGAATACGATACAAGATTTTAATTTGGACACATATAACTAAGAAAAATGGAATAATAAAAAGCCAAGCAAAAAGTTAGAAGATAAAAAAACAGAATTTGATTTAACTGATATATGGAGAAATAAAAATATAAATGTTAAAAGATTAAGCTGGTGGAAAAAAACACCTAGAAAAGCGGGGAGACTTAATTACTTTCTTGTAACAGAACAATTACTAACTAGAGTAGGAAAAGTAGAAATAATGTCTCCATACAAATCAGATCATGGAACAATAATGATGGAGTTAATAATAAGTGATGAAAAAAGAGGACCAGGATCTTGGAAATTAAACACAGACTTATTAAAAGATAAAGACCTACAAATAAAAATTAGAGAAGAAATAAAACTAATTAAAGGAACTTACGCATTAACACCATATGAACAAAATAATTTAGAAATAAATGAAATAGATATTGAATATAATATAAAAGCAGCTGTTATGTGGGAAGTTATGTTAGTACAAATAAGGGGAACTATAATAAATTTTGCAAAAAAAAAGAAAAAAAGAGAAATGCGACGAGAGAATGAATTGATTAAACAGATAGATAGACTTGAGGAAAATATGCAATTACATATAGAACAATTGGAAATATTAAATATAGAGTTAGCAACAATAAGAGAAGATAGAATAAAAGGAGCTCAGGTGAGGGCAAGATCGCTTAAACTAAATGAGGGAGAAAGACCAAGCTCATACTTTTTGTCGCTAGAAAAGGCAAATTATATAAATAAAACTATGCTGGAAATTCATGACTTAAAAGAAAATCTAATAAAGGATAAAGAAGGAATCCTAAAGGCTCAAAAAGATTTCTACCAAAAACTTTATTCCAAAGGAAATACTACAAACCTAGATCAATCACCACTGAACTGGGTAACCCAGTACATAAGGAGATTAAAAGACACAACAAAAGAAAAACTAGAGGAAGATATAAACCTATTAGAAATTGAAAATGTACTTTTTAAAACGAAAAATAATAAATCCCCAGGACCGGACGGATACAGTTATGAATTTTTCAAGATATTCTGGGAAGATATAAAATTCTTAATGCTAAACACTTTTAAAGAATACTTAGACACCCAAAGACTAACTGACCAACAAAATTTAGGAATAATCACCTGCTTACCAAAACAAGGAAAGGACCGACGGTACATGAAAAATTGGAGACCTATCACTTTACTAAATTCGACCTATACAATTTTCAGTGGAATGTTGGTTTAGAGAATAAAAACAACATTAATAGAAATAGTACACAACGACCAGAAAGATTTTGTACAGAATAGATTTATTGGTGAGAATATTCGTTTAATACATGACATCATGACAGAATGTGAAGCAGAAAACATACAAAGGTATCTTGATATTAGTCGATTTTGAAAAAGCTTTCGACACTTTAGATTGGAATTTTATACAGAAAATGTTTGAATTAAGTAACTATGGAGACAAAATATTGGAAATATTTAATATGTGCATTTACAGTTAAATGTTAATGCAATTGTAATGGTAATCCAAGTTTTCAGGTTCTCTCAGTTCTTCTCCCCATCTTTGTCGACATATAGGTGGGGATGTTCGTTTTTCAAGGTTCCAAATTTTTCTGATATTTTTTCCACCTTTTTGTCTTTAGTCAACCATTTTATTTGTGGAGGTTTTTTCGATATGTTTTCATTTCTGTTGCCCACTCTTTTAGGAGAGAGTATCTGAAAGCATAGTATTGGGTAAAGTATGCACTCGTTTGTAGTAACATTTCTAATTCATTTTTTTTCTAGTAAATTACCATTGTCTTTGTACATTGTTTTATATAGTGTATACCATTTAAACCAGGTTAGATTGAAGGGTATTTTTAATAGCGGGTTTCCCCAGATTGGTTGAATTTCAGTACTTATTGTTGTCACTTTTTTTAAGCAAGTAAACCAGTTTATGTAAGCTATGGCCACGTCTCTCCAGAAAAAGTTTTTAATCTCATTTTTAATGTGATAGTGGTAGTTAGTATCCGTTAGTGCTAATCTGTTTTTAATTTGTATTGAATTGCAAATTCTTCCCAGTCTGGGTTTGAAATAAGTACAGTCAAACCTCTATTAAGCGACCGCTCAAGGGAAATGTCAAAAGTGGTCTTTTAAAGAGGTGGTCTCTTAAGAAGGGGTTGAGGGTCTGAGCGAGGTTATGAAAAAACAAAGAATTTCCAACAATGACCTGGAATTATGGAGGTTGTTATGTTTAGCTGCGTTTGTTGAAATTTCTTTATTAATATTTTAAGAATAAACAATTCAGAAAAATTAAAGTTGAATTGTATCATTAATTGAGGACCCTCAGAAATGATATACTTTAAAAAATTTACCGATTATTTCATTATTTTATTTTGCCCTTTCCAATATACAAGGCGTCCAGGCATTCAAGTGGCCGTTGAATAAAGGACCATTTACTAATAGGGATAAGATTTCATGGTCGTTGGTCGCGTCAAGCAAGTGGTCGCTTAATCAAGGTAAAATATACAGGGAATAGCCTTGGGGGGATTTGAAATGGTCGTTCAAGGCAAGTGGTCGTTGAGGCAAGTTTGACTGTAGTTTTCTTATCCATGTAATTTTTAGAGACTTATCAAATTCTTTTATATCTAACATTTTAAGGCCATCATCTTTGATTTCTTTGCATAAGGTGGATTTACTTACTTCATGCTTTTTTTCAAAATGAATTTGTAGCTTAAGTCATCTATCTCTTTCAGAGTTTCGTTACTAGGTGATGGTAGTGATAATAGCACGTGTTATTTTGGAGAGAACTAAGCTTTTAAGTACTGTAATTTTCCCAATTGGGGTTGATTGGGTGACGTCACAAGATGGCGGATGCAGTCGATATAAATGAATGTGGTACTGATTTTTGGGCTTATACCGGAGCAATCGATCATCGATTGGAAAGATTCTTGTGGCATCTGGAGGATGAACCCAAGAAAGATGTAATAGCCGAAATTTTTTCAGATTTCGAGTTTGAGGAACTTGAGATCGCCAGAGAAAAGCTTTTCCACCTGGCGAAAAGCAAAGCCCGCGAAAATCACGATGACCTACCTGAGGATGACCTAGATCAACCCAACGAAAAGCTGATCAAACGAAGGGTAGCAATCCCCTGGACATTGATCAATCGACGTGCAATAGGACTACTAGTGCAAGATATTTGTGATATTTACCTTTATCTGTCCGGCGTAGAAAGAGATTTTCCGAGTAAGATACTAAAGAGACAAGTCCTAGCCCTAGCGAACCCCGATTCACTAGAAACAGTTGACCTAATGCCTATCATACCGGAGACGAAAGAAAATCTATCGATCGTGTCACTTGACAGTATCGCAGCTGCCAAAAGAGATCCTGAGTTAGGTGATGTTAATTACCTCGAATCAAGCGACACCGTGAAATCAACAGTCGCACCCGTGATTGCCGATAACTTCCTGAACACCTCATCTGAACATGTTGATGTAACCATCACCGAAACTTATGTCGACATGGCTAGGAATGAATACACCAATGTGATCACAGGTAACCAGTTGAATGCCTCTGAATCTGTCAATGAATCGCCTGTTGATATGCCGGTCGATGTGACTCATAATAACGAATCCCTTGATCTAAATGACTCCCAGAACACCCACAATGAAAGCTGTCAGTCAGTGGGTTTTGTACGTATCACCGATGGACACCCTAGCGAGGGAGAGGAAGGCGACTCTCATAAACCCATTCTAAAAAATGTGGATAATGAGACCCTAGCCGGAAATATTGAGGAAAATTCCCAGATTGACGAATTCAAAAAATGTAATGACTCAATTGTGTTTTGTGAGAACGGCAACCCGATTTACATAAATGGTGAAGAGTATTTCATAGTAACTGAAGTTGGTGATGATACGGGGGAATATGAGATGTTTAGTGAGCCCCCTTACACCAGTGTTCAGGACCATAACACGGAGATCCTGACAAGTGATAGTGATGTTTACAGACGGGACAGCACATCAGGTGTGACGTGCGATTCCTTTATTGATATTAACAAACTACCCAATGTAGAGACACTAAAAGTGTCAGCACCATCTGAGGTGCCTGTTAGCCCCATTCCACGTAATAGAGACCCTACACACACGGGGAAAGAAGTGGAATCTGGAGAGAAAATAGTAGGCACTAAATCGCTAACCCATCCAGTGCCAATGCGACCTGTGACCCCCCTGGTGACGACAGTGAATTCTTTTGTTTTGCCCAACGACTGTGTTGACTCTCATATGCAAAGTGAGCGAGTAAAACCCCAAGGGGCAACCATGACGAAGCGCGCAAGTCCTGTGCGCACTAGTCATACTGACACAAGTGTCAGCAGCCTTAACATCTCATCGTTGAGCCAAGAGTCTCTTCTAAGAGAAATTCAGGAACTCCACGATAGGATTTGCGCTAATTCCTCAAACAGTGATACCACCCACAGTCAGAGAAGCACTACACCAAAGAACAGTGAAATGGCAACACAGACCTCGAATGTGAGAATCCCCGATAACCCTGTAATGCGGCCTGAGTTTGACATGCAGTCCGACTACACGGAGAGATCTCTCACTGACCACGAGAGAAGGGTTCTTACCCTTGAGATGCGAGGAGACAAAAACGATAAGAAAGTGAGTAAGATGGACGCTGAGATCTTTATTGTACTTGCGGAGTATAAATCAACACAAGATATGCTCCTCCTAGAGATGCAAGAACAAAGAAAGACGATTGAGTACCTAATGTCCTGTAGGTGCTGTAGCCCTCACTGCAGGTGCGACGGTGGTGTTGAGCAGGCTCAGGCTCAGGACAAATGCCCACCTAGCGGACCGTCCGGTAAACCACTCCCTACCGGGATAGGTGAAAAGCAAAACACCAACTTAAAAACGGTCGGTAACGCTACACTGCAAAACCAGGGTAACCAGATGAGGGATATCACTCCGGCTACACCAGACATCGCGGAGAAACGACCCCAGGAGAGGAAAAAAGGTGACTCCCTATACGAAAGCTTTATGAAAGCTGCGAAGAAAGTAATGCCGCACCATAGTGATAAAACCCACAGAGAAACTGACAAGAGCGTCATGAAAGAGACTGATAAGAGTGCTGTTAGAGTGCAGCCGCGGCCTGAGAAAGGCAGCGCGGCCCCAGAGCAAGCAGTGTTGAAAACTTACTCCCAACGCCAACCTCTTAGTCAACGACCAGGTATGCCTACCCTGAACAAGGATGGCAAGTCCACTACCAGTGGACACGCGATACCTACTGACATCGGTAGTAAAGCGAGTGGCTCTACGACTAACTCAGCGTTTAGTTTGGTCGACTTCCCACCTATCCCAGGTGGAGCCACCGGCGGTGAGAGTAGGAATGCGAACATTCTCATGAGTACCCCTCTGTGCAAACCACCGCCAGCGAACAATTCGTGGGCCGAAGAGGAGGACGACGAAGTCAGTAAGACTATAGAGGTGTTTCTCGCAGAAATAGAGAAGAACGGACATGATAACAGCTTCCACAACGACGAACAGAACCCACCGGCGTCATCTACTACGGCGGTCAAAGCGGTGAACAAGCCTGATGTTAGGCCCAGCGCACCGTACCAACCTCCCCTAGAGAGGAAGCAGAGACCCGCCCAGCAGAATGCGCCACAACAATCGTCATACGTAGGAGCGGCGACTCGTCCACCTCCTGGAAAGCAGACAACATACGGCGGTGCAAGACCGAAGGATAGAATGGGCGGTGAGTCTACCATGGTTAAACCGTCTAGCAATATAAACATTGTATGTACTGAAGATGACAACCCTAAGCCCGCAAAAATTGTAACGAGGAATGGCTGGTGCACTCCAACACCTATTATCAAAGAGAGAAAACGAAAGCGTACAAAATCTAGCCCGAAATCTAATCCTCCGCTACGAGCTGTCCAGACAAAGCAATACAAAGATATCTTTGTCAGGGGCCTGAGTACAGAGGGTTATGACACTAGGGATGCGATGGAAGACGCTATTATTGAGTATTGTGAGGAAAGGGGCGTAGCCCTATACTTTGTTAGAATCATGATGAAGAAGTCAGAACCCGACGAAGCCAGTATTAAGATTACTGTGAGTGAAGAAGACATGTTTACTGTACTAGACCATACCTTCTGGCCGAGGCATGCCGAGGTTAGAGAATGGTATCCGCACCCCCTTACCAAAGATAATGGGGCTTTTGGTAACGGTAAAGGTCCTGCTGCGCAAGGTAATAACAACCCTCAATGGAAATAGAAAACACCAAAATATTCATTAGCTGTGCAAAAGAATTCGCTCGTAGTATTGTTTGTATAATATATGTGCTGTATTTCTCTGTTACAAGTTGCTCTGGACAGATCATGCGCGCCGTGGTATCATGGTCCCCGCTCATGGTGATAACCTCCTATCCGCGGAGTATTTGTAACCAAGATGCAGGTGATGTCGTACCGCAATGGAGTGTATTGAACGAGGCCATGTGCAATTTTGTGTATTATGAAATGACACAACCGCCATTATGTATATGTTGTATATTTAACAAGTGCATAGTTATGTGTAGGTTAATGAATAAGTTATTAATGGTGTTTGCTATATATTTACTGATTCGTTGTGGTATAGCTCTTGTTATTAACGAAGTATACGTATCTTGCTCTCCTGATGACGTCAGTGACAACATGATAAATGAAGATATGTATAGAGTATTGTTAGCGACCGGTTCATTCCATTCATACAGTAGTAAAATACTATATAATTTTAACATGGTGTACCCAGAATATCTCTATTATCCGATCAGTTGTATTCCATATAGTGGTTCACATATTGCTGTGGTGGAAAATGTTTCGTATGAATATCATGTAATACCCTATTGTTCTATATCTTTACAGTATGGTCTGATGTGTGTCCGTGCGAGTCCCAGGATGTTCCAGGCAGCAGCTCGTGGTCACCCTCAATCACCAGAAGACACCGCTCGTTACGCCAAATCCGTGTCCTCTAAATCAAGGGTCGACCCACTTTATGCGAATGTAAGACTGTTGGACTCCTGGCGATTATCGCCCGAACTCACATATACCATTGAACAATTTAATATGGATGCCCCTAGCTATGGGCTATCTCTGATATTGCTCATTCCGCTCTATGTAAATAGACATCAACTAATTTGTACCGAAACATGCAACAAGAGCACAGCTCTATTTACCGATTCTATCAAGTTACTGTATTATTGTGTAAATGACTTACCTTGTAATATGTGTATAGTCAAAAGCCTGTATATGAACTCCTCTATTAGAACATGCACTCAAAGCAATACACAAACAATAATAGTCCTGTTCTAAATCTGTGTACCTGGAATTCCAGAGGGTTCTCCGCTGCTATTCCATATCTGCGACAATTAATTACCCGTTTTGACATTGTTTGCATTTGTGAACACTGGCTTCACCGAAATAAATTAAAGAAGTTAGATGAAATATCAGACGAAATTGACTGGTTCGCCAGGTCCAGTAATTCTTCAAGCCCCGAAACTTACGGCTCATCTAGGGGCCAAGGTGGAGTGGCCATACTGTGGCACAAAGACATAAAGGGTATTACTCCGCTAACTCAAATTCACCATGATAGAGTGTGTGGTGTAAAATTCCAAAGTGCTTCAGGTGCTACTATTAACTTTTTGTGTGTATATATGCCAGCGAAAGGTAGTCCGGAGGATTTTTCCTCTACACTCGATGAACTAAGCGCTATTATCCTCAATCTAGAGGAAGGTAGTCATAACATTGTGTGCGGAGATTTAAACGCGGATATGGGCACTTTGGGTGGAAACAGGTCAAATAAATGCCCTACCAACGAAGGAAAAATCTTAGCCAACTTTGTCCAAGATTTTGGGTTTAAGGCAGCCAACCTCTCTGATTTGGCATTAGGTTCTCTCAATACTTTTGATAGTGCTGTAGGACAGTCATGCATTGACTATTTCCTGATCCCCATCTCATGTTGGGACCAAGTTAAAGAGTGCCGTACGCTTGATTCAGACATATTGAATACTTCCGACCACTATGCCCTAGCAATAGTCATTAACATAGAAGGTGTTGTCAGACTAGTCTCAGACTCCAAGAGACTACCCAAACTAAACTGGAATAAACTCAGTAAAGACCAAATGCATACTAAATTTACAGCCCCGGTTACCAACAGGCTGGAACAAATGTTAGTTGAGTTTACTGAAATAGTCCCATCTCACGACAATCTTGATAAACTTGTAGACAAAATCGTCTTAATTTTAAGGCAATGCGAATGTAAAATTCCAAAGTCAAGGTTTAAGAAAAATTTAAAGCCCTTTTGGTCGGAGGAACTGAAAGTTCTGAAAGATGAGAAGGTTAGAACCTACAGAGCTTGGTGTGCAAAAGGTAGACCGAGAGATTGCGAAGATGTCCTATTCATCAACTACAAAAATAGTAAGAAACTGTTTGCAAAAACTCTGCGAAGGCTGTCAAGGTCTTACGAGGAGGAGAAGGTGGATAAAGTTATTAAGTCCGCTGAGATGGATAGCACGAGTTTTTGGAAAATTTTAAAAAGGGAAACATCTGGTCCAAATGTTAAGGTTCAGTCGATTAAAAACGCCAACGATGTTACGGTTCACGACATAGATGATATACTGAATGTTTGGCAATCCTATTTTAGTGACCTCTGTACGCCAAAACATTGCCCCGATTACGACTCAAGACATTTTGAGTCCGTGACGGAAAATGTGAAGGTTTGGGCAGGGATGGTTGACAGTGACCGGTTCACCGAAAACGACTTTAGCTTCAAGGAAGTTAAAGATGGTATTGCAAAATTAAACCCTGGTAAGGCCCCTGGGGCCGACGGCATAACAAAAGAACACCTAAGTAATGCTGGTCCCTCTGTAGTTAAAGCCCTAGAACTGGTATTCAAATGGGTCCTCTCACTTGAATATATCCCTTTGAATTTCAGAACGGGAATTCAAATCCCACTCTTTAAGGGGAAAGGAACGTCACCGTTAGAAGCTAAAAACTACAGGGGCATAACATTGCTTAGTACATTTAATAAACTGTTCGAGGCAATGTTGTGGAATAGAATTCGAGATTGGTGGGAGTCCTCTCATGTCATATCCAGATTACAGGGGGCGTGCAGGAGAGGAGTCTCGTGCATCCACACAGCTCTAGTCTTGCAGGAGACAGTGGCGACCCTCCTTGAGTCCCACAGTAAAGTGTTTGTCTCATATTTTGATGTGGCCCGCGCTTTTGATAGTGTGTGGATTGACGGACTCTTCTCCCGAATTTACGCTCTAGGTATTCGGGGTAAGACATGGAGACTTCTATACAAGACATATATTGGATTCAAATGTAGGGTGAGAATACATGATAGGATGTCTGCCCAATACGAAATGAAATGCGGAATACATCAGGGTGGCTATCTCTCTTTGTTAAAGTATATCGCGTTTATAAATTCTCTCATACAATCGCTAGAAGAATCAAATCTATGTGCTTCCATATGCCAAATTAAAGTATCCCCGTTAGGCTACGCCGACGATGTGGCGTCTGTCAGCACATCGAAAACAAAGGTAGACGCAGTACTCAAAATAGTATTCAAGCACAGTAGAATTTGGAGATACGACTTTAATGCAAAGAAGAGTGCCATCCTGGTGTATGGGGAAACCATTAAGGAAAGTAATACTCTCTCAAAGGACAGGGCCTACCTGCTTGGAAATGATCAAGTACATGAGAAACAATCGTACGACCACGTTGGCCTAAAATGCTGTATACATCATAACTATACCGAAAGAACTAGCGACAAGGTGCAAAAGGGAAGACGAGCTTTAAACGCAGCATCAGGTCTGGGACTAAAACCCGGCGGTATCTCAATGAAGGCATGCAGTCTACTCTTTTGGTCACTAATTGTCCCTATAGTGACATTTGCGTCAGAACTTTGGGTATTAAGAGATGTAGATTTAGTGATAATAGAAAATTTCCAACGTTACGCAGGTAGGAGGGTCCAGCGATTTCCCTCATGGTCCCCAAGGGAGACAAGTTTTGTTGCTTTAGGATGGATCAGGCTGGAAATGTTTGTGTACGTTAAAAAACTACTATTTATCCGTACAATCCTAGTCCAAGATGAAACGAGTATTTATCGTGAAGTTTTTAAAAAACGTGCATTGCAATTCATGGAAAATCGAAAGGAGTGCTTGCAAAATAAGTATGACAGTCCAGTTTTTGACCTATTGAAGGTCGCTATGATATTTGGACTATATGATGATGTGATGCGTATGATGGCTGGTACAATTATCTATGAGAAAGCTGCATGGAAAAGAAAGGTGTGGCATCTAGCATGGGAGCTAGATGATGTGGATTGGAGACATAGAATAGCTTTCTTCAAATCTACAAATCTGTTAAATGGTGTGATGAATACTGTAAATTACCTCACATGGTGGAAATTATCTGATGAAAGACCGCAGCTAATGAGGCAATGTGAGGACCTCTCAAAACTTGTGTGTAATTGCAGTAGGCTAAAATCCACTGACCCTAGGTTCAAAGTAGCCTCTCCTGTAGATAGAATGTGTACTTTATGTGATGCATATGCAATTGAAGATGTGAATCATGTAGTTCTGCACTGTAAATTTTTCGACAACATCAGATTAGAAATGCATGAGAAATTAAGAGACTTAAGTGATAATGCTGGAAACATTATCCTTGGCAACACTCAAAACATCCTTCATACTCTCCTTGGTGCCCAAAGTAGACTGGTCAGCCAGAAAGTAAACTTTGATTTTCAAGCTATCACAGCAGTCTACATCAGTAAAATGTACAGATTTGTTCTAAAGGAGAGAAAAGGAATTGGTTAGAGTACTGTGCTTGTATATGTGTTTATCGCACAGTGTAAAATGAGTGAAAGTCAATTACCATTTTGGGTGCGATAAACGAGCCCACAATTTATCGCACCCCCCTCATACAAGTCATGTATAACTACCGTAACGGGCAGGGTAAACGGGTACCACTTTGCTTACAGACACCAAAAGCTCTGTGAAACCGGTATTAACCTGCTGTTCTAAATTTGTTGTGTCCTGCTACAACACCAATTAAATTTGTTGTGTTAAAAATACATGACGGGCATAATCAATTTTGTAAATAGAGTGTGTATATATTTTTCCAAAATTTATATTTGATAAATTCATTTATACAGTTATATTAATTACTTAGATTATTTATATTAGTTCCATGATAGTAATCATCGTTATATTTTTGTTATTTGTATCCTATCTATATACTTGTAAACCTGTATGATTTTGCGCATCTGGAGATGTACGTCAATAAACATACATACATACATTCCTACATCCCCAGGCCTTTGTTATACATTTCAAACTGTCAATCTTATTTTTGATATTTGTTTTAGTTATATTGTCGATATCTAGTATGATATATTCTATGCCCAGGGCTGTAAAGGAGTTTACCCAGTCCAGTGTATTTTCCCTTCCAAATCTTCTGTCTGATTCTCTGATATATCCGATCCTGATTACTTATGTTTTGGTATAATTTATTTTCAAACCTGATTTCATGTAAAACCAATCGGGAATTTCAAGGCTCCTATCCAAGTTCTCATTACTAGCTTCCATGAAGACTGACGTGTCGTCAGCATATTGCCTAAGGCGGTGGTCTTTCTTTATACCTTTGATGCCTTTAAAATTTTGTTCATTTTTGAAGGCTAACGCCAGAAACTCTGAACATAGGATAAAAATATAGTGGGATATTGGGTCACCCTGACGACAGCCCCTATGTATAAGGAATGGGTCTGATAGATGTCCATTTAATATCACCCTGGCCTTAGAATTTAGAATTTTGTAGAAACACATTGATCCAAGTAGAAGTCGACTAGTAGAATTAGGCCTACTTTATTTTGTATTTCACATTAGTGTATGATATCTAGCATTAGTCTTGTGCACTCAGATATTGACCGCCCATCTATAAATCCCTTTTGTTCCAGACTAATTATTGGATGTAATAGAGGTCTAAGGCGGTTAGTAATGCATAGTGAGATCAGTTTATAAGAGGTATTTAGAAGTGAGATGGGGCACCAGTTTTTAGTTTGTTACGTTCTCCGCCAGCTTTGGGTAGACAGGTAATTACTCCTTCTGTTTGGGAGTTTGAAAGAGCTCCCTTTTCATAGTCCTCATTAACTGAGTTCAGGAAAAAGTCACCTATCTGAGGCCAAAACTTTTTATAAAATTTGGCACTGTATCCATCCAATCCAGGGGATTTGTTGTTTTTCATTTTACTTAGTGCTTTATCTAACTCTTCCTTAGTTATTGGTTGCTCTAGTAGCTCTTTTTGTCTTTCTGTTATTTTAAGGGGATTCATTTCCGGGTTGTAGTCTATGTTCTTTCTAATTTCCCTTTCCTGGTATATTTCCTCATAGAATTCCTTTTGTTTGATTAGGGTTGTATCTTGGTTGTTTATTATCTTCCAATAATATTTTATTGTTGCTTTTATTTATTCTGTTTTTGTTTTCCAAGTTTCAGAAATATTTACATGACTTTTCGCCATATCCTAGCCAGTCAGCCCTAGCTCTGACTAGGACTCCTTCTAGCTCTTGTTTTCTGAGTTGCATTAGACGGTTATTTAGATCAGTTAACTTAACATGGTCTCTTTTTTTTCTTGTCCTGAATCTATTTTGCTGTCCAATTCCTCTATTTCTGTTTCTAGTCTCTCCCTGTCTTTTACAGTATCCCTTTTTACAGGATAATAATAATAATAATAATAATAATTGATATTTGATATAGCGCCCTTTCCACCTATAATGTTCAAAAGCGCTTTAGAGTCATTAGACAGTTGTCATGGTCCATATAGTCAATTAAACTCCTTTCGAAATAGCAATGTTTTCAGCTGTTTCTTGAAGTTTTGCACACTATCAGCTGCCTTGATGTTGTCAGGAAGCTCATTCCAAAGGCGTGGTGCATAGGCACAGAAAGCTCTGTCACCAAACCTTTTCAGATTAGTGAGTGGTATCTGTAATAAGTTCTTGGTGTTTGATCTTAGAGTCCTTGTATTGGCTTGTTTGACTAACAGTTCCCTCAAGTATAGAGGGGCACATCCTTGCATGCATTTGAAAGTCAAAAGCAGAATCTTGAACTCAATCCTTTTCCTGATGGGCAGCCAGTGAAGATCTTTTAGAACTGGTGTAATGTGATCATACTTTTTGGAGCCACTGACCACTCTAGCAGCATTGTTTTGGACTTTCTGGAGCCTGGATAGCAGCTCATCAGTGATTCCACAGAGAAGTCCATTACAATAGTCAAGGTGTGATGTCACCAGTGAGACAATGGCACTCTTGGTTGTATCAGTATTGAGAAATTTTCTTATTTTCCCAATGTTCCTAAGGTGGTAATTTGCAGACTTGATATTTTTTGATACATGTGCAGACATATTCATGTTCGGATCAAAAACAGCACCCAGATTACCGACCGGTTCATTCAGAACTGGTACTATTACACCATTTACGGTAATACTAGGAATGGAGATTTTCGCCCGCATCTGTGGGGTACCCATGACCAGCACCTCTGTCTTGTCTGCATTCAATTTCAGTTTATTTTGAGACATCCATGTATAGATGTCGGTGAGGCAGTTTTCCAACTTAGGATGCACTTATCATTATTTTGAAATCATGAATTATTGCACTGATGTATTCTGGGTTATATGGGATGGCTGCATATATTAATTTGAAGTCTATAATTTCCTTTTTAATTAACTTAATGAAATTGTCATCCATTAAAAGGCTGTTATTTAGTTTTCAGGTACCGAGCCCTCTTAGGTGATTTGATAGGGTAAACGTGAGGTATACTGACGCATGGTCTGATGTATATTTAGCCCCTATCTTGTCATCGGTGACAGCTGATAATAGTTCTTCTGTTATGAGAAAATAGTCTAGTCGAGCTTGCTTATTACTTATACCCTGTAACCAGGTGTATTGTTTTTTTGGTGGGTTTTTTAATTCTCCATGTATCCACTAGGTTATAGTGACTGCATATTTTGCTTAAGCTGCTGTTGATTTAGGGTTGTTTAGTTGTTTATCTTGATGTAGTTTAGGTTACCTTTTTCGAATTCTCTTGTACAATTCCAGTCACTGCTTCAAATTATTGAAGGATTTTCGAGCAGACTTATAGTATTTTCTAATTCTTCATAGAAACCTGGTGTGTCATTGTTTGGCCCGTAAATTGACCCTATTACTAAGGATATCTTATAAGTTAGGTGTGTTTCTGCTAAGGAGTAATTTCCCTCTTTCTGGTTTCTAGTATCTCCCAAGGAGAATTCAAAAGTATTGTTAAAAAGGATCGCCGTCCTCCTGGATTGGGTGGTACATTGCGCACAGGTTAGTATATATCCCCATTCCTCTTTAATTTTGATTAGGAGATCGTATAATGTCTAGCTTTTCGGCCTAAAATTTATGGAATATGTCAGCTCTCTTGCTTTTGGAAGCAGGTCCCCTGCAATTCATGGATTTTATTCTTATAGTTGAGTCTGGCATGTCACTTTTATCAATATGTAATCATTTGAACTCTGTACATAGTCATTAATAGGTGTAATTTTTTGTGAGAAAAGTTTGGATAGTAGATTTCTGTTATTTGTAACAGTAAACCCTGCTCTCCCGAATTCATTAAGATATTCGCTTGAATAATTACTGTATTTACAGTGTCATCTTCTAGTCCACACCGGGTTTTGTCACTTGATTTGAGATTTGTTTGATATAGTGCCCTTTTTTTGAGATGCCTTAGGTGGGTTATCCCTTTTTCTATGTAATTCCCATTCTTCTCCCTCGCTTTTACCTGGTTTTAGAATTTCCAACCAGACTCTTGGGGATGTATCACGCATCAATGTTCTATAATTGCTTGGTGGCCGCTTAAGGCTATCTCCTAGTTTATGCAGTCTCTTCTTTTCCTCTGTAAGGCAAGGGGCCAAATCATTGCTGATTATGTAGCCCGTACCCTTAGGTTTTGGGGCATTCCTATAAAACTCTTCTCTATGGGCTGATTTATTGAAACTTACGAATAGACGCCAGGGATCAGTTTTTTCTTAGCTGGGAATCTGTAAGCTTCTTTTATATCAGCCTTGTCAAACCAGTCTTGTGACATTTGCATACTCAAACCTGTTATTTAAAAGTATTACTGTACCATCTAAGTTTTTGAGTTACCTGAGATCAATATCTTATACTCCAATCATTTTTATTCAAAACCTATAGGGCATTGGTTATGCAACGAGTTTCCTGCTAATATATAAGACAAAACCTAACTGATTCTAGACCTTTATTTTAGAACTCTTAGGTACATTTAACATATCCATTTTGATGTGATACATCGAATGGGAAACATATCAGTAAGAGGTACATTTAATGGATGTCCGCCCTACAAGGGTCTCAAGAGTACCTCTATGGTCTATATTACACTATCATAACCTACCACAAGGATTATGAGCAAATTACAGCCACAAATCATGGAGAAGCGTTTCTGGAACAAGGATACCTTTTCGGGATATTTAGAGCTCTGATTTTACATTTATAAAGGAACTTTGAAAACTACATATCACACGAGTCAGTAAGGTTTTAGTGTGCTTCACTGAATGACAATGACTGCACTTGTTATAGCAAATATGGAACTATATTTTGTGTTGGCAAGTCTAATAGAACGTAGAAGGCATTTGCGCATGTTAGAATTGTTTGTAATAGTTTACCACAGCTCCACCAGATGGCAAGAAAGTCAAAACCATTTTCAATAAAACCAACAAATATTTACCATTATCAAAAAGGTCCACCATGACACAATCAGAAAGTGCAACATCCTTGTTGATGGGAAATTAATTAGAATGCAAGTAATGTGTCTAATTGTATTGGTTGGTAAATAAAATTAAAATGCCCTTTTCTTTAGAATGCATTACACAATCAAATAAAAAATGGTTTGGGCATGCTTTATGTAAATCTGACATGCTTTATAAATTGTATTGAAATAAACAGAAACATCAGGGATATATTACATGACTGCAATTATAAAGAAGAATGCATCAAGTTTATAACAAGGTTTACGTGATGGGTATTGTTGAAAGTAAATTATGCACATTATATTTACAAATGATTGTAGATGTGGTGGAGTAAACAACAAATTCTTGGCACGCCAGAACATGTGAACCACAAACATGGTTATCTAAACGCTATCTGATGCTACGTTATACAGTAACAGAATATTTTGAGTACAAAAGAGGGTAGCGCTTGAAATCGAAACAAAATCCTTCAATGTCTATTCTTCCTGAAATAAAGATAGAACTTACAGGAAGCCCATTGCAAACGTTCTGTGGTTATAACAGATGTAAGTAATTTCTAATATCGCCGCTCTTCCTCCCAAATATCGTTTAGTTGTGGCTAAGCAGTTGTTAACTATGGAAGTATCTGAAGTAAACCATCGCCTGTCTCCAAACATACACCCATATTTTCATCCTTAAACACACGGCTGCATATTTTGATGTAACATCAAGAACCAGGGGGAGGGGGGAAGGATGTATTCATAATGAAATATTGACACCACCCAGATGACAAGGTTTTCTCCCAATTCGCATGATCATATTCAGGGTCAGAAATAGGGAAATGCACAAGAAAGAAAGTACTGATTATTGAGACTCTAACCTGAATTCATAAGATCAAGGTTAGAAATATCCAAGTAGCCAAGCGCCACACACAAATCCAACTTCAAGGGCTTGTTCTATGATATATGCTCTAAGGAGACACAGGTAACTCTAAATTGGGTGCTATTACCCAAAGGCATAAGGCGGCCAAAGTAAATGAAGGAGAAAAGTTTTAAACCAAAACAACCCAGACTCCCTCTCTCACCTAGAAATACCTACTCTTTACTCAATCTCTCTCTCTCTCTCTCTCTCTCTCTCTCTCTCTCTCTCTCTCTCTCTCTCTATATATATATATATATATATATATATATATATATATATATATATATATATATATATATATATATATATATATATATATATATATATATATATATATGTATATATATATATGTAATACATAATTAATATAAATATATATGTAGTATGAGGAAAAAGACTTGTCCAGGTAGAGAAACTATTACCCACAATCATAAGGTAACAGTCAAGGTGATATAGATAATAAAAGGTTTAAATATGTCAGGAGGCCACACTCCACCATCCTACTTCAAAGGGATCACAATATCGTAGACAATAGAAGGATTAAAGCTTAAGAGATTGAATGTATTAAAGGTTAAGTTTAAATGTTACTAGACTTAAACTCGGACAAACATGGTCTGATTTCGGATTAGAAAGACTTAAAGATAATGATTAAGATAAAGAGGTTAACACCAGCCTGGTGACCAGACCCCACCCCATTTCGCAGGGTCTGATTCCGGATTAGGTACAGGGTGAAAAGCAGGATGAAGCGTTTTCATGTATCTCTCGATTCTTGCTCTCATGCTTCTAACAACATCTGGCAATCTCACTGACAGGTCATTGCGTTCAAGTGGATCATCTGCAAAAAATAAGGAAGATACTTGGCTTCACATTGGATCCAAACAGTTGTGGCGCCACAGAATGGAGAGGTAAAACTTTGTATGCGAAATAATATTGTGTTTGGGCACAATCGATTCAGGAGGATTCTTTAGAGCATTTTCCTAGGTATATCTTACTGTGCGTCTTTGGAAAATTTGTAAACTTAAAGGAAATTTATCGATTCTTTAAACATGAGACCCTAATATGAATCAACCTAAACCACAACAAGTTAAAGGACAATTCCACCATGAGTAAAACAGAGGCCCAATTAGTTTCTTATGGTATTCTCTACTTAAATCCAAGTTCCTACCAGTGCCAACCTTCATACAAGAAGTATATTGCTGCTTTAACATCTCCATAACAGACACAGAAAGCATACACTGGGGGCGGCCATTTTGGGCTTTTTATAGCCTCTAACAGGGCTGCTTGTGCAACTA
This sequence comes from Maea johnstoni, assembly GCA_963942565.1. Lineage (NCBI taxonomy): Eukaryota > Metazoa > Annelida > Polychaeta > Spionida > Magelonidae > Maea > Maea johnstoni. Next base: position 40,097,065 of record OZ012691.1, on the reverse strand, counting down.
TTAGTCATTAGCAGTAAGTCATTAGCCTTACTGCTAATGACTATTAGTCATTAGCAGTAAGGCTAATGACTTACTGCTAATGACTAATAGTTGCACAAGCAGCCCTGTTAGAGGCTATAAAAAGCCCAAAATGGCCGCCCCCAGTGTATGCTTTCTGTGTCTGTTATGGAGATGTTAAAGCAGCAATATACTTCTTGTATGAAGGTTGGCACTGGTAGGAACTTGGATTTAAGTAGAGAACACCATAAGAAACTATTTGGGCATCTGTTTTATTCATGGTGGAATTGTCCTTTAACTAATAGAGTAGATGCCAACATTTATGGTCTTGTTGGAAGTACGATTACGTTATGTAGTACGCAATCTTTATTAAGACGATGTTTAAGGTAGCCCCGCAGTGAGAAGATATGTTTTGATCCCTAATGATCCCTAGAGATACATCTTTTTTGTTGGGGGGTTGGACAAAACTGCAAACATATTAAGAATATGTGTGCTTCATCGTGCCTCTGGTTACATTATCACTTAGCTTTAGAAAAGGTATATTTACCAGCAATATTGAAGAGATAGCTGTCTTGTGTGAGTATGGGTGTTGAAGTATTGGTCTCCTTGTTGTCTGGCAGAGGAACCCAACCACACGGACAGATAATATTACCCTGAATATATTTGTAGTCACCACTCCTGAATTATAAATGTATGTATCATTAAGTTAATGTCAAATTATATTGATCTCCTTCTATTTAATCCTGAGGGGTGTTTTAATTCAACCCGGCAATATATATTGCAATTATCAAACGATGCAGTTTCTAATTTAGAATGATTAACACTATGTAGCCGACCAGAGTCTATAGATAAACTATATTTCCGATTTGATAAAATTAACTATGCCTCGGTTAATCCTGATAAGACTTCCGGAATTGTTACAATGACAGTTGCATATGCTTTAGGCGTCCATATTTTCGATCATCAAATGCATTACCACATTGTGTCTTTACTCATTCTATTATCATTATAAATGCACAGGCTCTTGTATATCGCTAAGTACACCTGCTCTGTAACCCAT
>OZ012691.1:40053508-40093508 GCA_963942565.1 Maea johnstoni | reverse complement strand
GTATGTATGTATGTATGTATGTATGCATGTATGTATGTGTATGTGTATTAGTGAATACATGTATGTATGTATGTATGTATGTATGTATGTATGTATGTATGTATTTATGTATGTATGTATGTAAGTATGTATGTAGGTATGTAGGTAGGTAGGTAGGTAGGTAGGTAGGTAGGTAGGTTGGTAGGTAGGTAGGTAGGTAGTTAGGTAGAGAGGTAGGTAGGTAGTTAATTATATAGGTAGGTAGTTAGGTAGAGAGGTAGGTAGGTAGTTAGGTATATAGGTAGGTAGGTAGTTAGGTATATAGGTAGGTAGGTTGGTAGTTAGGGAGGTAGGTAGGTAGTTAGGTATATAGGTAGGTAGGTAGGTAGTTAGGTAGAGAGGTAGGTAGGTAGTTAGGTATATAGGTAGGTAGGTAGTTAGGTAGGTAGTTAGGTATATAGGTAGGTAGGTAGGTAGTTAGGTATATAGGTAGGTAGGTAGTTAGCTATATAGGTAGGTAGGTAGTTAGGTATATAGGTAGGTAGGTAGTTAGGTATATAGGTAGGTAGGTAGGTAGGTATATAGGTAGGTAGGTAGTTAGGTATATAGGTAGGTAGGTAGGTAGGTAGTTAGGTATATAGATAGGTAGGTAGGTAGGTAGTTAGGTATATAGGTAGGTAGGTAGTTAGGTATATAGGTAGGTAGGTAGGTAGTTAGGTATATAGGTAGGTAGGTAGGTAGTTAGGTATATAGGTAGGTAGGTAGGTAGTTAGGTAGGTAGGTAGTTAGGTATATAGGTAGGTAGGTAGGTATATAGGTAGGTAGGTAGGTAGTTAGGTATATAGGTAGGTAGTTAGGTAGGTAGGTAGGTAGTTAGGTATATAGGTAGGTAGGTAGTTAGGTATATAGGTAGGTAGGTAGGTAGGTAGTTAGGTATATAGGTAGGTAGGTAGGTAGTTAGGTATATAGGTAGGTAGGTTGGTAGGTAGGTAGGTTCGTACGTACATAAACAATTCATCGCAACGCAGCATGACGTTTGAATTCTTAAATCGTATACCATTAACTGCTTTAAAACGATTGTTATACTGCTTTCCACTGTCCATAAATTCAAAACCATAGTAATAGTGTCCAGTAAGTACGAGATGATGAATACGTGTATTTGATAAATTTTGCTTATTGTTTACTTACATCCGAGGTGAACACGATGAGAGTATTATCCAGTAAGGCATTTTCTTTCAGCGCTTGTGTTACGTTTCCTATAGCCTCATCCATGACAGTGATCATACCTAGAGCAAATGTTAAAACAAATCATAATACGGAATTTACATGTGTCAATTCCGCCGCTAAGGTATATAGATAAGTATTCTTAAAATTATTCCATTGAGAGTATCTCTTATCATTACAAAATCATATACAAAACATTTAAAAATAGAGCAATTATGTAATATAGCAGTTAGATCGATCTATACGAAATACAGGTCAGTCACAATAATGAATAAGTATATATATATATATATATATATATATATATATATATATATATATATATATATATATATATATATATATATATATATATATATATATACAAGAGAGCACACATAATGTACCCTTGAAATACTTTTTAGTTGTCATTTCAACTTGGTTAATTTCGCAAGAAGATATATAGTGTACTCGCTATGCACTTGCGCATTATATACCTCTGTCTCCACCTATCTGACGCTTAATAAACTTATTATATGTACACTGCTTTTATAACGGCCTTATTCTTCATTACTTACAAATCATTAGATTCAGATATCTCTTAATCATGTAAGCAATTTCCATAAAACATAATTACATAATATCTTATGAGAATATGTTATGATTAAACCATTAAAAAACCCTAATTGATCATGCTGGACTTACTTTCGCAATTTCTAGTTTTTTTTATCGGAAAAACATTATTTACTTCTTTGCAGTTGATTGAACAACTTTATAAAGTGTTCATCATTTTAAGTTCCTTTTGATGTACTTATGTTTCGGTTCTTTCGATATTATGTACCTTTTGTTAACGTTTTGTGCTAACATACAACCTTTGTATTTGAGTTTACCTTGGCACGAGGTGTTCTTCTTTTGTATCAAGCAATTTAGTTTTAAAGGATACAGCAACTAATGATAGATACAGCCAAAGGACTAAATCAATAGGACCGTCGTACACTGTAGATACACTATTTTTTCAAAGCTCACACAGTAGCAACTACGAGTACCCAAAACGAGTGAAAACCAACATTTTTGCAGCATTGAGTGAGAAGATGATTTCAATTGATTTTTAATAATGTGCAGATTCAACGTCCCTTACTAATTTATGAATTTTTGTCTTACCCAAAAGTGTTCGTCGTTTTTTATCCTTGATGTGCTTATACTTGAGCTCATACTCCTTCGGTACCTGTTCCCAATAGTAAATGAATATATATATATATATATATACAGTCAAACCCCTATTAAGCGACCGCTCAAGGGAAAAGTCAAAAGTGGTCTTTTAAAGAGGTGGTCTCTTAAGAAGGGGTTGAGGGTCTGAGCGAGGTAATGAAAAAACAAAGAATTCCCAACAATGGCCTGGAATTATTGAGATTGTTATGTTTAGATGCGTTTGCTGAAATTGATTCATTAAAAACTTAAGGATAAACAATTCAGAAAAATAAAAGTTGAACTATTTCATTAATTGGGGACCCTCAGAAATGATATACTTTCAATTTTTTACCGATTATTTCATTATTTCATTGTACCCTTTCCAATATACAAGGCCTCTAGGCATTGAAGTGGCCGTTGAATAAAGGACCATTTACTCTTAGGGATAAGATATCATGGTCGTTGGTCGCGTTAAGCAAGTGGTCGCTTAATCGAGGTAAGATGTAGAGGGAATAGCCTCGGGGGGATTTGAAACGGTCGTTAAAGGCAAGTGGTCGCTTAAGAGAAGTGGTCGTTGAGGCAAGTTTGACTGTATATATATATATATATATATATATATATATATATATATATATATATATATATGTATATGTATATGTATATATATATATATATATATATATATATATATGTATATATATATATATATATATATATATATATATATATATATATATATATATATATATATATATATATATATATATGGCATGTTCGGGTTCAGGTGATATGATTAGTCCCTTAGGCATTTCAGCGTTAAGCGGCTAACACCCCACATCTGGTGAAATCATGCGCATTTGGTTACAAGAGTGGAACTTGAAATAGGTGTAGTTTTACATGAGGTCTTCCATTTCATATGAGGAAGAGTGTCAGATCAGCCCAATACATATTGTTGGGCTATTTTGAGTCAGAATCGCCTGAAACATGTGATTATTTGATATGCAGTATAAATATATGATGATTTTCAATATGTCTTTGTTGTCAAAATGATACACATCCAATGTCTGCTGGCTTCCTGCAGACATTTTGCCATAAAGCATTTTCACAACAAGGATAACTCGCAATATAAACATATGGTGTCAAAATAAAATATTAGGTCATTGTATTGTATTGTATTGTATTGTATGTTTATTGACTATACACAGAGGTACAAAATCATACGGTTACTTTTTACAAAAAACAACAATATAAACCATAGATGTACTTAAAATATAACTAGAACTAAACAGTAGACAAATACAAACATAAACGCGTCGTGTCGGTACTTAGTGAAAAACAAAAATGCTTTAAGGTGGTCTCAGAGCGAGAGGATAATTGACTTAAAGCATACACAGAGTTACAAAATCAAAGGGATACTTTTACAAAAGACATAAAAATAAACCATGAATGTACTAAAAGTAAACTAGAACTAAACAAAGAACTAACTCAAACATATACACATCGTGTCGGAACTTAGAGATATTCACAAGAGACCTTTAAGGTGGTCTCAAAGCGAGAAGAAAATACACTTATACTACTTGCGAGGAACCAAAAAAGAAAATATTAAACAATACAAGAAAAACATTGTAGCATACAGAAGCTAGACATGCGGGCTGCTTAGTTACTGTCCTGTTGATGCATTTAAGGCGGTTAGTCACTTAGCGAACATTCGTGGGACGGAAAAGCCTAGTGTGTTCCCACCTTAACGTGCATAGGATCAGCGAGCGATAGCAATACTTATCCGCATACGAATGAGTCAGTAAGTCAAACTCACTCTTTATTTACACAAGTAAACCTTTAGGTTGCTATCGCATTGTCATACATCCGGGCAATGTGCTTGCCTGTGATTGTGCACATATTGAGCATGTTGCTCATTGTCATATTAACTGGTTGTTTACCCATGATCAGATGAAATACTGTAAATCACTTAAATATGGCGTGAACATTATATAGCGTAATTAAGGTACTGCCTTGGATAGCGTGATCTAAGTAGAGTGGTGAACGGGAACAGCAGCAGCAAGTTCAATTACAAAATTAATAAAGACGGGGATTTTACAATAGCGCATATGGGCAGAGCGCTTTTATCGCTATCTTATTATTCCCGCTATAATTAAGTGATTTACAGTATATCGTCTGTAGATGAAATAGCATCATCTATCTCTTTACATTCCAAGTTTGCTATTTCCTCATACATTTCTATTCTCGAATTCTCAGAACTGGGACATTGCATCACAATGTGCCTCGCGTCCTCAAGCGCACTCATATGACACCTAATACATGTCTTTGACCAGAAAGTTGCTCTTTTTAGTCGTACATCATTTGCCTTAAGAAGGCTAGCCTCGGACACTAGTGCGGCCATCTTTTCACATACACCCATCTGTTTCGGATCATTATCAGAAAGTATCCACCATATCAAATAGTACGTTTTATCAATTACATTGAACAGGGTTGGGACTTTCCTCACATTTTTGTACAATACATGACAATCACCATCCTCCATCTCCCACACTGCTTCCCATACTTGTTTTTTTCCATTGCGACTTTGTGTACTGGTGGTTTCTATGAATCATGTTCATACATGTCTCATAGAGGCCCACATCGCAACTGGCATTCAGCATGTCAAAGAGAGGGCTATCGTGTTCATTTAGTTTTGACTTTTCACGATTTTGAGCAAATTCCAGAGAGCGGCTCTTTAGAATCCTTTTAACAATGGCTTTATCATCTAGTGCTACTATGGTCCTGAGGAACATTAGTTTCTTTCCTTGGATGAACCTGTCTAGGCTCATCCACCCCAGAGGGCAATACGCGCTATAGTTAGGTGATTTTGGCTGGAGTCTTTGACATCTCCTGCCAACCATTCTCTGGAACTTCCTCAAAAGTTCTATTTCATCAGCTCTTAGGACCCATGCCTCACACCCATATGTAACTATGGGTGCGATTATGGTCCAGAAAAGTGTGGAGCAGACTTTCATGCTAACACCCTTGCTTTTTATGCCAGTACTTGTAATAGCATTGAAAGCCCGTCTCCCTTTGCTGATCCTTTCTTCAGTCCTTGGCTTGTAATTGTTAAATAAACTATTTTTAACACCTACGTGATCGTATGCTTCTGTTTCTTTCACCCTCTCCCCACATATGCTGAATACCCGATGCTTACTCCCCATTCTGAATTCTTTCTTTGTCTCACCATAGATCATGACTGCGCTCTTCTTTGCATTATATGAGTAGCGCCACCTATTGGCGTACTCACTAACTAGAAGAAGAGCCTTGTCCAACTAGACCAGAATTTTCCAATATTCTTAGTAGGGGGTCTATGAATGCGGTATACTTCTGGAGGGACAAAAATCCCCCCTGATGTATCCCGTATTCCATATGGTACCAATCAGAGTATTTACCTCTGACGCTATCAAAGGCCTTCGCCACGTCAAAATACGCCACGTAGACCTTTTTACCAGCATCCAGACCGACGGCAACTGATTCCTGTAAGGTAAGTGCAGAGTGCACACACGACATGCCGGGTTTGCAGGCTCCCTGCAGTTCCGAGATGATCCCCTCACTTTCCCACTATTCCTTAAGTCGATTCCACATTAATATCTCAAAGAGCTTATTCAGGCTTGTCAGCAGAGTTATCCCTCTGTAATTATTTGGATCCAGAGAGCACGTATTTTTTCCTTTATAGAGAGGGATTTGGGTCCCTACTCTAAAGTTACATGGGACGTACTCTCTTTGGATAATACAGTTGAACAACTCTACTAACAAGCCCAAAAAAGCTTCACCAGTGTATTGCAAATATTCAGCAGTGACACCGTCAAAGCCTGCCGCTTTTCCTCCGTTCAACTTTTTCAGTGCTTTTAGTACTTTTTCAGAGGTCAATCTGGTTTCTAGGAAATTGTCCATGTCATTTTCCCCAAACCAACACTTTACCTTTTTCGTAACCATATCATAGTGCTGAGCATCAAACCTCGGTAGGTGTTTATCTGTACTCAGTGCTTCGAAGTGGGATTTCCATACACCCACAAGCTCTTCAAGATTATGCACAACCTTACCATGCTTGTTTTTTATGGCGTCAGAGTTGGAACTACTGTTTTTTCTAGACTTTTTTAGCAGTTGCCAGAAATGATTTTTGTCCCATTCGGCTGTTTTTAGTAGGATATCAATTTCATTCTTCTCGTACTGCTTATGTACGTATTTGATCTCCCTTCTGAAAGCTTTTTTATCACTTTTGTATTCGAGCCATTCAGCGCACTCGTTTGACCGAGGTCTACCTTTGTTCACCCACTTCCTGTAACTATCGACTTTTTTAGTCTTGAGGTATCGTAGTTTATCATTCCAATATGGTCTAACATTGGGACGAAACTTCGTTTTTGGTAAATCACCACTTAGCTTCATCATATATGCTACAACGCACTCTATAGTTTCATCGATCTTGTACTTGTCGAGTTCTCTGAAATCACAGTCATGCAGTAGTGATCTAGCAAAAACTTCCAACCTTTCAGTGTATTTCTCTCTGATCACATCTTTTCTTAATTTATCCCATTTAACTGAAGTAAAACTATTCACCGGGGGAGGCGCCGTTTCACCACACTCAAAATCAAGGGATGCACACACAGCAAAATGATCTGAGGTGTTTAAGATTTCATAGTGTAAGACACTACAGCTGAGGACTGAACTTTTTATGCTATCTGGCACGGCGATGTAGTCAATCATTGAGCTACCTACGCCGCTACAAAAAGTATTGACTGGTCCCTGTGTCATGGGCAACATGTTCACAGCACAGAGGCCTAACTCACTAAAGAATCCCGCAAGAGTTTTTCCTACTCTTGTGGGTCTTCTGTTGGATCTAGATCCGCCAAAGAAACCTGAGCTCGGCTTTAAAATCACCGCTGAGAATGGTGCAAGTACCTTTCTCACCGGTGTTAACGATTTCGGCAACCTCATCTAATAGTTTCGAAGTCGTCGCTGCACCCTGGTGCGGGCATGTATAGGGCATATATATTAAGTACAAGACCGTCCCTAGTCTGTACTCTTAGTCCGCAGATACGATCGTGGATTAGCTCGGTCATAGGGGAGATGCCGTCCAAGGATTTCCTCCATAGGATGGCAACGCCCCCCTGACCGCGGCTAATCCCGTACTTGCTCGCGTCCGCATGAGAGCTGGCTCGTGCGACAACATTAAACTTATCTGAAATGACATCTAGACAGTAATAGGGCCTAAAGAGTTTGGAAAAGTGCGGCATTGCATGGATAAAAAAGAAATCTTGATTGAAAAATGTTTTTTTAAAACTGCATATTTATCCCAAAATCTTGGCACCCTGGAAGTTGTGCCAATTGTTCCATATCTAGTTTTGATTGGCATATTCCATAGCACATCTATGGAAAGTTTCATGCTTTGAGGTGGGTTAATGACATCCTATAAACTACAAACATTCAATTCCTCAATTCAGGCGACCCGGCATCTGCTAGTGCCTGGTTGTAAAAAAACACCCATGGATAACATGTCAAAAATAAGCCAAGCACATCAATGACCCATGTAAATTGCGAGTCAAAGATTAGCTTATTTGTGCGAACATCCATGCATCCATGCCCAGGAAACTCGGTGGCAATCGGGTGTGCAGTCGTTTATCATGCCTGGACTGCCCATGCATTTAGTGCAGGAACTGAATGTCGGCACTGTAACCAAAACAGCACGAGATTATTTCTTAGCCGCCCCGTTACAGTACAGCCATTTAGTTCCTGCTCCAGTCGACCGGGCGCCTGCCAGTACCTCGTTGTACAAACAACCATGGATAACATGTCAAAGGAAGTAAGCCAAACACACCAATGACCCGCGTAGTTTGCTTATCAAAGCTACGTTCAATTGTGAGGTTATCCATACGTCCATGACCAGAAAACTGGGTGGCAAGCAGGTGCACGGTCGTGTGTTATGCCCGAGCTACCCACGCCTTTAGTGCAGGAATTAAATGTCGTCACTGTATATGCATATTGATAAAAGAGACGTACCTGGAGTGGATTGTGCACAGACTGGAAAGGTAGGTATAGGAACAACGGATTCGATGTGTTATGCTGATGGATAATATCTGTTGCCCTTTTGGCGAAAGAGTACTGGAAATGAAAAAAGCACAATAATAATAATAATAATAATAAAAATAATAATAATAATAATAATAATAATAATAATAATAATGATAATAATAATAATAATAATAATAATAATAATAATAATAATAATAATAATAATAATAATAATAAAAATAATCATTAGAAGTAGCTGTAGTAGTAGTAGGATTAGTAGTAGTTGTATCGTTGCTTTTTTAGTTGTTATTGTTAGTAGTAGTAGTAGTAGTAGTAGTAGTAGTAGTAGTAGTAGTAGTAGTATTTGTATCATCATCGAAATCCTGCTAGTATCATTTCATTTGCTATTGGTATTGTTATCATCAGAAATCTTAGCAGCATCAGCAGCCGTAGTAGAGGTTGTTGTGGTGGTGAAAGGTACTAATCATGAAAAGGTATCTTTAGAAATAGGTATCACAGGGAGTTGTTTTATTTGATCAGTAAAATCTTGTTTTTCCTATTACAAAGAATCAAATAAGAAACTTACAGCAGAGTATATTCCATTCTTGTCACGTTCGACATCTTTGTTGAAACGGAAATCTAGACCATTTCCTTATGATCAAAATAAATAGTAAGATATTAAATCATACATCATCACATGAACATAAAAGTACAATTGCACGAGGACCATACCATGCTGTGCGAAAATGGTTTGTGTTTGAAATCACTAGGGAAATATGCCAGAACAGGTTATATAGTAACATTAGATTGCATTATACAAATATGACATCCCTGGTGGACACCCCACAGGGATGTCATACTTGTTTTATTATACCGAACAAAGCATAGAAGCGGTAACTAATCAATTAGTACATAGCTTTTGCTATGAACTAATCAATTAGTACATAACTGTCGCTATGAACTAATCAATTAGTCCATGGCTGTTGCTAAGGAGTGAGGACAACAGCCTGTCGCTAAGGAGTGAGGATATCATGACGATTAATCCATGGCCCTTGACCAACCAGAATCAAGAATCTTCACGTGAGGTATGATAATATTGTTTGTGTACTAGCACAAGGAGTACATTTTGTGAACCAACTTAATCAACTATTCTTTTTCTTTTCTTTTCTGACCTATGAATCGATGTTTAACTGTTTCCATGCATATTATTACGATTCAATATTTTCTTTCTTATACCTATATGAGATCGCCATATTTATACGCTGTATGTATTACTGTATGTGTTAATGGTGAGCGCATAAATATACATACATACATCGTATCATATTCTAGATACAGTGCCGACAATTAATTCCTGCGCCAAATGCCTGGGCAGCCCCGATATAATACACGACTGCACGCCTGTTAAAACACATAATGTAATAAATGTTGCGAAATGTAATACCTACGCATAACGTAATACAAAATTGTTGCCAAATGTAATACCTGCACGAAACGTAATAAAACATCGTTGCGAAATGTAATACCTACGCATAATGTAAAAAAAGTCGTTACGAAATTTAATACCTAAGCATAATGTAATAAAAAAATTCACGAAATGTAATGAGTATTTTACAAGCGAATTGTTTTTGTAGATAGAAAGGCAAGCCAAAATATTTTTGTTATCAAAAATCAACACCCCAAATCATTTTTAGTCTTTGCCAGGTGTGCTGTATTTGTCCATGTTGGCCTTTTAACAATGGGTCGATTAGGTTTTTTGTGTCATTTTAGTAGAGATTTTATTTTCCCCTTTAGATTTTTTCTCATATAATCAACTAAATTGGAGTTTACGTTATAATGAACTGGTAGATATTTGTTTCACCATTTTCTTGTTGCAGATTTAATTTTCGCCACTTTCTGGTTGTATTTTTGCTTTGATTTGCATCAGGAAATCGTTGCAGGTTTTTCCTGATGTCATTAGCTGTAAGCCAACTGATGGCCTCTATATATTTGACGATCAAAGATTCATCAGCTTTCAACGGGGTCAGCTGAATTGGGTGAATTCTTCCTATCTGTGGGAGCATGTACAGTAGGCTGGTTTGATTTTGAAAAAAGCAATCATGGCAGACCACGTGTTTTATATCTCCACCCATGTAGGGTTTTAATATTGAAGGAAGTCTCTGAAGTTACAGAGGAAATCTCAATACTTACAACTATTCCAAACTTCCTGAAGATTTTCTCAGTGCCATGTATTTCCATATTATGATTTAAAGCAGACATGATTTTAAAAAATGATTATGGTGTTGATTTTTGATAACAAAAATAATTTGACTTGCTATATCTATCTACAAAACAATTGGCTTGTAAAATATTTGTATTACATTTCGTGAAAATTTCCTTTTACATTATGAGTAGGTATTACATTTCGCAACATTTTTTTATTACATTATACGTAGGTATTACATTTCGCAACGATTTTTTATTACGTTTAGTGCAGGTATTACATTTCGAAATAGTTTTTTATTGCATTATGCGTAGGTATTACATTTCGCAACGATTTTGTATTACGTTATGCGTAGGTATAACATTTCGCAACGTTTATTACATTATGCGTTTTAACGCACGCCCGGTCGCCACCCAGTTTCCTAGGCTAAGCTATGTGGGTCATCGATGTGCTTGGCTTATTTTTTGACATGATATCCATGATGTGTGTACAACCAGGCATTGGCAGACATCCGGTCGACTGCTGTAGGAATTAAATGTATGTACGTACCTAATGATGGCTGATATGCAGTAGTCATTAGGCACGGCTTCATGTAGTAGTCAATTAATAGTGTTTGGTCGCTCAGAAATAGCGGTAATTACACCCAATGTTCAGCCTACGTATAGCATTTTGTATTACCACGAACTATATATTAATTCTCATAGTTAACGGTAAACTCCTGCTAACAGTTTATCATGTCTGGCTGAACTTTAGGGGTTTCCGCCAACAGGGCAATACAGGCAAATTGGCACAGACACAGATCCGCTATACTTAAAATCAGGACCAGTATTTATATGTGTATGTGTTTGTTTATTTACTGTTAATCATTTATAATCATTTGCACAATCATACGCACTACAACTGTTTTTTTTTTCATATTTAAACAATTTAACAAAAGGAACATCTACATAAACAACATCAAGGTGGTATAGATTAAACAATACAGCATATTACACAAGTAGTTTGCTGGGGATAAAGATGCCTAGGAAACTGGGTGTTAATCGCGTGTGCGGTTGTGTATCATGCCTGGGATGCCCATGTATTTAGTGCAGGAATTAAATGCCGGCACTGTATGAAACTAACTTGGTAGCAGTTATAAGTTTATTAGAGTTTACCTCTAGTATGTGTGTAGTAGTCTTCAGCTCCGACGTAGTAACCATAAAAGCTATCAAATCCCCTATATGTCGGTGTATAATTCCAGTTGCAAAATCCCAAATGCCACCTATATATGAAGATAGGATTAAACTCCTGTTAAACTAATAATATGAATAACTTTCAATGGGTATACCCCACCGGGAGTGGCAGATTTTTATTTCCCTTGTTATATTTAACACTCTAAGTAAGATATCTTGATGAAAGGAATGTATTGTATAGTACTGTATATTTATTGACTGTCCGTCAAATGACAAAAGATATACATACATATAAATGTGCATAGTATATAACATCAACAAAAGGATAAAAAAAAACAGATATCATCAAATACTTAATAAATTCTACACTTTTGGAGATTGTGTCGGTGTGGTATACAAACCATTCCCACACCATGACCGTTAGTGTCTATTGTTAATCAAAATAACTTAATATAATTCAACTCAAACAACATAAATAGAAATGCCCTAGCTTAAGTAGAGTGCTTCTCACCCTTGCATGGCCTGTACGGAAAGTAGGCAGTTTATATTGACACACGCTACAAATAATATATTTGAGACACACTCTCAAAAGCAGGGTCATACTGCATTAGTATATATTGTATGTATCTTTGTTGACAATCTCGGGAAAGTAGGAAATATGCATCACGTACAACTAAATAAAAACAAAGAAGGTGCTAACAAAATTGAATACTATCTTATGAGGAAAATAAGTTACATTAAAGTTACATTAAATTACATTAAAAATAACGACATCAGACGGCATTAGCTCTATAGGTATATTGATAAGCCTCGACTAGAATCAAATTTGGAGGTCGCGCTTTCTCCAGTAGTGGAATGCGCTTCAACGACACCTGAAGGATTCTACATCATCTTAGGCCTTCAAAATGTGTCTCAAAACACACATTTTCAGGCTCGCCCACTGAGGCTTTGTGGAATATGACTCAAACTATGACAATGTGCAGCGCTTTTGAACATTTTATGTATGGAAATGGCGCTATATAAATTCCAATTATTATTATTAGTAGTAGTAGTAGTAGTAGTAGTAGTAGTAGTAGTAGTAGTAGTAGTAGTAGTAGTAGTAGAAGTAGTAGTAGTAGTAGTAGTAGTTTTATTATTATCATTATCAATTAATACTACAAACACTAGTTCTGATGCCGATTAGGTTTCACTTACTTTCCAACAGTATGAGTGTCATATCCCAAAGCCTTCAGTCTTTGTGGAAGTAAGGTCTTGTTAAGTGGTACTCCGTATCCATACTCAGGCCTTATGACATCGTGCTGGATGAGGTGAAAATGTTGAAGAAATAAATGTGATCCTTCTATAGATAAAGCAGACATCAATATGCTTGCCTAAATATATGTAGGGCAACTTTTCTAGTATCTTCCAGTTACTGGCAGGTGGCCGGTTGACTGATACAGGAAGTCATTATCTGTACTGTATATACTGCAGTGTAGTAATCACTACAGTGTGGTGTTGCAGTTAGCTGTATTGTCAGATGGTGAAATAAATACCCTATCTGACAATACAGCTAGTTCACAAATGCATAAATCACGTTCAAAAAACAATTTCAAGCTGATTTGTCCTCAACGATAGACTGATCTGTATCAATAGACGAGCGATCATGCCATTCTAATGTTTTCGATAATATACTATGATGAAAGAATCCAAAATAAAGATAGTAGGTTTAAACCTAAAATTTTATTTACAAAATATAATTATTTGTAACAGTGTCAAAACAATCTCAGAAAAGATGCAAGAATACATTTTCTGGACCTGCTTCGGGTGATAGTAAATGTGTCTATATTTTAATATGTCAACGTTAATGTTTATGACTTTTGAGAAAAAATAGTTTTGTGGAAAGTTGCAACTTAGTTCAGGAATTTATGAACTCAAAGGTGAAACATCTGAGTAATATAGTTCTTATGAATAAAGAAGGTATAAGCGACAAACCATGTTGCTCTTAAGGTGTATTTACCTTTGGGGTTAGAATATACCAGGTTAACATGAACACAATGAGTGGCAGATGATCTAAAGCATAACACGACATCTCACCTGCAATCCAATGTGAAATGGGAAATATCCTGTCATAAAAGCTGCTCGGGAACTGGAATACAATACAAGACACATTTAATATACATATACCTATCTATCCATCGAACTGTCTGTCTGTCTGTCTGTCTGTCTGTCTGTGAACTAGAATGCTAGGAACTATATATGTGTAGACATAACGTGTAATGATTAAGACGGATATCTTTAAGTCTAACAACAACAAGAGTTTTGAATTTTTCACTGAGCATGTCTGCCTTAATATTATACAAATATTGACTGATCCTGAGGGCAATATTAAAGCCTTAATGACTGGCCAGCAGGACATTATGTGTATTTAATGTACGCCTGAAGGCATCCTGGCCAGACCGAGGGCCGAAGGCCCGAGGTCTGGCCAGGATGCCTGAAGGCGCACATTTAATACACATAATGCCCTGCTGGACAGTCATTAAGGCTTTTATTATTGCCCCCCTAAGTCAATGCCATTTTGTGAGATATTGGTCAAAACTCAAAATGAGAACTAAGTAGATGCTTTTTCAAATTTTATTTCACATAAAACGGTTTAACAGGTCAATATACATTTTTTTATTAAATGTAACTATTGGATTAATTATCCAAATTTATCACTGTGTCATGTGACTTGTACTAAAATTGGCAAATACAAGTAGATTTTGAAAATGGTAAAATGATAACTCCGAATTAACATGTCATGAGATGCATGTTCTCTGACAATTAACATGTATATATGATGAGGGCGTTAAATACTTTCTCTTAACAGTTTAATAAATAACAACATTCTATGTCAACAAATATCAATTTTCATAGTTCAGAGGTAGGTAGGCATTAAACGCTACTCTCCCAGGGTCAACACTCCTCACATATGTTTATGCAATAATTTCTCTGGTTCAAATTCTTTGCAATCCTGCCCTTTCCTCAGAATGTATGCGAAAAATCTCTTCTTGGCATGCTCTGTTGCCTGTTTGGTGCTTTTGCTATCTTTATTGTTCAGTATTTCTTCCAATTTTGTATCTGTAATGTCCTCAAATTCAAGAATATTTCCTCTGTCAGCCATTTTCAAAAGTTCTTCTGCTCAATGAGTACCGGTACTTTGTCTCACATTTTTCACACTGCATTTCAAATTGTGAAATGGTGAGTGAGAAAGGGAACCGGTCACTGAGTGGCGCCATCTTTAGGCGTTAAGAAAAACTAATTATTTTGCATTGTATAACTTCATTTTTCTTATAAATATCTTTTATTCTGAAATATTTCTTCTAAAATAAATGTTTAGAAATATTAAAAATTGTATTTTCTGTAATTGGATACCAACATAGTAAACTTATAAGTGGGAATATTCTTAATAAAAGCTTTATTCTTTTGCCATTTATTGTAACTAAGCAGGGATTATGGATTGCAAAAGATGGTGACTATAAAAGGGATCTGAGCAGAAATATTAATGTGTTTCGGTGCCAATTGCCTGACTTGTAAAGTTTGAAGGAGGGCATTATGGGGTGAGATTTAATGCCCTGCGGTGGAGGGCATTATGGGGATTTAATGACCGGTCACATGGTACAAATCCTGATTGCTGATTGGATGAGCCAGAGGAAGCAATAATAACAGGTTATATGGACCTCAGGAGAGCAATATTGCCCAAGGCCGAAGGCCGCGGGCAATATTGCTCTCCTGAGGTCCATATAACCGGATTTGCTCGAGGGATCAGTCCTTATTTGTGTTATTATATGACCACTGACAAATGGAAGAAGCATTAATTACACATCAAACAGAAGAAACATTTTGCTTAAACTACCACTATCAAGTATCCTTATTAATACAATAATAAAACATCGTTTTGAAGCAAATAATCTTTAAAACTTCAAAACCCTCAAAATAAGCCTTAATTCACCCTTATTGGCTTTCGAATGTTTAATTAGAAAAGTTCAGATCTTATCAAATCCCCCCCTCATTTTTTTGAATTTTGAAAAAAAAAATTATATTTAAAAAAAAAAAAAATATTTTTTTAATTTTTCATTTTATATATATATTTTTTTTTAATATTTTATTTTTATTTATTATTATTCTTTTTTAAAAAAATTTTAAATATTTTTTTTTTAGATTTAAAAAAAAAAAAATTTTTTGGCTTATTTTGGGGCAAAATGGTGGCCGGTAATGTCACAGCCCATTTGATGGGCTGTTGGCATGCTTGGGAAATTTGGGGGTGTGTCACTATTCTGGCACTCTCATTGGATGGTGTGCCTGATCAGTCAATATTGCCAGTCCATCAACTGTTTTGATGGACTGGTTGGGAGATATTCCCTAGTAGAGGAAGTGGTCATAGCCTGAATTAACCAATCAAAAGAGAGATTGGTCAGTGGTCATATAATAAATTTATATATACATACATACATACATATCATACATTGTATCGAGTATCTGTACTTACGGACTGCATACTGGCTGTGCATAGGAGGAATTAAGAATAACTCCTTCCTGCGCAAGGTTGTTCAGGTTTGGAGTGGATATCTCGTGGTTGTGCCAGCCTACATCGTTCCACCCTAGGATGGTAAAGCGTCAACATTATTGAAGAACACAAGGACGATAATATATATATATATATATATATATATATATATATATATATATATATATATATATATATATATATATATATATATATATATATATATGTGTGTGTGTATATATATATATATATATATATATATATATATATATATATCATTCTCTCTCTCTCTCTCTCTCTCTCTCTCTCTCTCTCTCTCTCTCTCTCTCTCTAGTCCTAGACTATATGATCTGTAATGGATATTGTTTTTGTTTTCATGTGGGGATTCACCGTAGACATGGACAGCAGATTCTTTTTGGCGTTAAGGTCATAGCGCCATTTGCAAATATGCTCATATACAATGTCTAAGACTTGATCAATTTTGTTTTTTGATATACTAGCTGCCGCAATATCGTCAGCATATCCCAAGCGCAGAGCTTGGTATCTTATATATGGTGCAGGAAATTCTAGCTTCTTTCAGTTCTACTAATAGGGTATTTATGAAACGATATACGTACTTTATTATTGATAGAAAACCTCCCTGATGGACGCCACATGACATCACATACCACTCGAAGTACTTATTTATCATAAATCATTACCCCTGCATAGAAAACCTTTATAGCAGCTATAGAGCTTTTTCAATAATATTGAACCTTACTATATGCAACGATATCTCATTGTGGATGTTTTATGTTTCGCATGAAAGGTTCAATGCCCTCCCTGATGGACGCCACATGACATCACATACCACTCAAAGTACTTATCTATCATAAATCATTACCCCTGCATAGAAAACCTTTATAGCAGCTATAGAGCTTTTTCAATAATATTGAACCTTACTATATGCAACGATATCTCATTGTGAATGTTTTATGTTTCGCATGAAAGGTTCAATGCCCTCCCTGATGGACGCCACATGACATCACATACCACTCAAAGTACTTATCTATCATAAATCATTACCCCTGCATAGAAAACCTTTATAGCAGCTATAGAGCAAGTTCAATAATATTGAACCTTATTATATGCACCGATATCTTAGTATGGCTGGCCGATGTTGCACGTGTAAGGTTGAATGACATCCTCTGATTTTATGCTAGCAGAGGTTGTTTAGCATACAACCGATAAACGGAACCAATGCTAGGCATCTTTTCCCTGAAAGTGTCATTAACTACCATATTATATGCCTTCTTCCAGCAAATATTCTGGATATTTCGTTATAGAAATAATACATACTATTTAGGTTGATAATATTTTTGTTGCATTTGCGCTAATCCCAATTTCAAATTAAATCCGTTCTGTAAATAATTCAGACTTTTACTAAACTAATATGGCGGTCATTAACAAGTTGTCCAACCTGACTGCCGGCTGGAGCAGAAAAGAGTCTGATACAGTCCAATTAAGGTGATCAGTACCATTGGAAGCTAGATAAAAGCCCCATCCCAAAACACACCTCACTTACAGCAGCATAATCATACAACAAGGTGCATCTCCAGATTCTTGATTGTTATCACATAGAGAATATCATAGCCAACTCTCC
This sequence comes from Maea johnstoni, assembly GCA_963942565.1. Lineage (NCBI taxonomy): Eukaryota > Metazoa > Annelida > Polychaeta > Spionida > Magelonidae > Maea > Maea johnstoni. The sequence continues at coordinate 40,075,551 of OZ012691.1, read as the reverse complement.
TTTGTCGACCCATATTCTATATCATTTCCATATTTACAACTTTAAATTTCAGATTGCTGACCGCCAAAGATTTTTACAGGCCATAAAATTGAATATCTTAGTGAGATATCTCGTGCGTGGAGGCATGGGAATCCCATTTATAGTAGTGGACATACCTCGCTGATCACATCTGATCACTGGAAACAAAAGACAGTTGAATCTCAACGTTCGCTGTTGAATGGCTTGTGGTCAACATGCTATAGATACATGTAGCTGTCAGCCCCTGAGGTTACCTCGTGTAGTTGATGTGAAGATTTCAAACTAAGATTTTCAATGTTATGGCCTGTAAAAATCTTTAGCGGTCAGCAATCTCAAATTTACTTCTTATTGGGCATAGACAATGGTATTCCTAAGTTAATTCTGAACCTGCAGTGACCATCACCTGTGTAAGTAGTGAGAATATGTCATTTGAGTGAAAAGTTGTAAATATTGAAGTGATATAGAATATGGGTTGACTAACGACGGTTGGCTATGGTATTCTCTACCTGATAGCACTCAGGAATCTAGAGATGCAACTTTTTATATCATTATGCTGCTGTGATGTGTGTTTTGGGACGGGGCTTTTAACTAGCTTGCAATGGTACTCATCACAATTAAACGGCGCTGACCTTTATTTACGACGGTATTACATAGAACTAGCCGTCGGTGATTGAAAAGAGGAATAATACGTTTCCCAGCTGTTTGTATGTGACCAGATTATGGCAAAATGCTTCCGCCTTAGATTTCGGCGGAAAACTGCTAACATACTTTCTAAGAGATGGGACTGTAACAACTGCTTATGTAATAATCACAGTTTATGTAATATTAACCGCTTGCGTAATAAAAAATCAACTGCTTATGTAATAACAACCGCTTGCGTAATAAAAAATTAACCGCTTGTGTAACACAACCGCTTGCGTAATAAAAAAATTAACTGCTTATGTAGCACCAACTTCTTTATGTAATAAACAAAATCTGCTTATGTAATAATAAACCAAATATTGAAAGAAAATAAGTTTTGTTATGGGTGTGCAATGCACAAATAAAGGACCTGCCGTTTTCAACTGCATACATGTATTAGTATCATGGAAGCAGTCACAGACGGAAAGGAGTTGTAGGTAAGCTTGTATTTATTTTATTTGATACGGGGTATTTAATTTAGTTTTGCCTTAGAAGACCAAACACTTTTCTTAATCCAAGGTTTTGCTCAACATACCTGACCCTGTTGAAAAATGATTGGCTAAAATTCTTGCCTGTATTTACTCTTCTGTGTTTCTGATTTTAAATATATTTTTCTTTTTCTACAATGAATTTGGCCCTACTCCGTGGGGCATTGCTGTGTTAGTTATTCATCCATGACATAGAATAACTAACACAGCAATGCCCCACGGAGTAGGGCCAAATTCATTGTAGAAAAAGAAAAATATATTTAAAATCAGAAACACAGAAGAGTAAATACAGGCAAGAATTTTAGCCAATCATTTTTCAACAGGGTCAGGGGTGGTCCTGATCCCAGATCAATGATGATGATGATGAATGACACTGAATGTGGATGATGATGATGATGTGGATGATGCATGTATTATGATACTGGTTAATACATGATAGAGGTGATTTAAGGAATGCAGGAAAAATAAGTTGTAAGTTGTTGTGTGTGTTTTTTTTCGATTGGTCATGGATGACTGGTAAATGGATATCATCGTTCAGTTGTCATTGTGAACATTTGATGTTCAACGGGGGGGGGGAATGTTCCAGCAAAACAGGTATGAAAATCTGGTACTGATAGATGTTTAATTCACAACTCAAAATAATGGTAATTAGTTGTGTTTTTATCAATTATTCATGGATGACTGGTTGAATATTACATAAGCCGTGATTATTACATAAGCAGTTGTTACAGTCGTTTAACTGTTTTGTGTTATTACATAAGCAGTCAATTTCTTATTACGCAAGCGGTTGCATTACATAAGCTGTAGTTATTACATAAGCAGTTGTTACATGGGACCAAACCCTACCGTCCATATGATATCAGAAATGGGAAAATAGGTAGGGTGTATGTCTGAACTACTATAGAGCATCCGCCAAGTTTTCCCTGTTATTATGATATTTCGTAATTGGAAAAATAGCCCTATCGCAGTATGTAGCGAGGATACTGCTTTCCTACAAGCTCATTGTGTTTCACAGACCGCGTTGCTGTTTTTCCACCATTTCTCAACTCTAATACTGTGTCACTAGCCTTAATGTTTTAAACATTGAAAACAAATAGCCGAGTCATTCCTCGTATTAACCTCGAGTTAATAATCCCACTGACATGCCTCTGACATATTCCGGGGACGTCCTTTCAGTTTGGGAAATTTGAATAATAGTAGGTCGAGAATCTACTCTAGTAGTAGTAGTAGTAGTAGTAGTAGTAGTAGTAGTAGTAGTAGTAGTAGTAGTAGTAGTACTAGCGGCGACAGCAGCAGCAGTAGCGGCAGGAATAGTAGTAGTAGTAGTAGTAGTGGTAGTAGTAGTAGTAGTAGCAGTAGCAGCACCCGTAGCAGTGGCAGCAGCAGCACACGTAGCAGTGGTAGTAGTAGTAGTAGTAGTAGTAGTAGTAGTAGTAGCTGCAGCAGCGGCAGTAGTAGTAGTAGTAGTAACTCGAGTTCAAGCAGTAGCAGCAGCATAAACAGTAGTAGTAGTAGTAGTAGTAGTAGTAGTAGTAGTAGTAGTAGTAGTAGTAGTCGTAGTAGTAGTAGTAGCTGCAGCAGCGGCAGTGGTAGTAGTAGTAGTAGTAGTAGTAGCTGCAGCAGCGGCAGTAGTAGTAGTAGTAGTAGTAGTAGTAGTAACTCGAGTTCAAGCAGTAGCAGCGGCATAAGCATCAGTAGTAGTAGTAGTAGTAGTAGTAGTAGTAGTAGTAGTAGTAGTAGTAGTAGTAGTAGTAGTAGTAGCGGCGACAGCAGCAGCAGTAGCGGCAGGAATAGTAGTAGTAGTAGTGGTAGTAGTAGTAGTAGCAGTAGCAGCATCCGTAGCAGTGGCAGCAACAGCACACGTAGCAGTGGTAGTAGTAGTAGTAGTAGTAGTAGTAGTAGTAGTAGTAGTAGTAGTAGTAGCTGCAGCAGCGGCAGTAGTAGAAGTAGTAGTAGTAGTAGTAGTAACTCGAGTTCAAGCAGTAGCAGCAGCATAAACAGTAGTAGTAGTAGTAGTAGTAGTAGTAGTAGTAGTAGTAGTCGTAGTAGTAGTAGTAGCTGCAGCAGCGGCAGTGGTAGTAGTAGTAGTAGTAGTAGTAGTAGTAGTAGTAGTAGTAGCTGCAGCAGCGGCAGTAGTAGTAGTAGTAGTAGTAGTAGTAGTAGTAGTAACTCGAGTTCAAGCAGTAGCAGCGGCATAAGCATCAGTAGTAGTAGTAGTAGTAGTAGTAGTAGTAGTAGTAGTAGCAGTAGTAGTAGTAGTAGTAGTAGTAGCAGTAGCAGTAGCAGTAGTAGTAGTAGTAGTAGTAGTAGTAGTGGTAGTGGTAGTAGTAGTAGTAGTAGTAGTAGTAGTAGTAGTAGTAGCAGCAGTAGTAGTTGTAGTAGTAGTAGTAGTAGTAGTAGTAGTAGTAGTAGTAGTAGTAGTAGCTGCAGCAGCGGCAGTAGTAGTAGTAGAAGTAGTAGTAGTAGTAGTAGTAGTAGTAGTAGTAGTAGTAGTAGTAGTAGTAGCAGTAGTAGTAGTAGTAGTAGTAGTAGTAACTCGAGTTCAAGCAGTAGCAGCAGCATAAGCAGTAGTAGTAGTAGTAGTAGTAGTAGTAGTAGTAGTAGTAGTAGTAGTAGTAGTAGTAGTGGTAGCAGTAATAGCAACTGTAATGCAACATATAGATAGTTTTCAGCACTCACCTAGATCATCTGCAACGATGAACACTATATTTGGTGCTTTAGCATAGACTGCTGATAAGCTAAGAAATACGACGCAGAGTAGGATAGCACACATAGTGGTGAGGCCTCACGCATACAGCAAAGCTCCCAAACGCAATACCCCATTAGCAACGATAGAGCAGGATGTAGCGATGATATTGTAACGTCAATCGTCCACGTCGCCTACGAACTATATCAATTCACCGACGCGTTTTGAATATAGTATGAGGGTTTCACTCATGGCGAGCTGCTTTATTCTTACTATCGTATTTACTTATACTCAGTGTAACTCTTAGTTCTATAATATTGAACCTTAATATATGCAACAATATTTTATTATGGATGTCCGATGTTTTGCATGTAAGGTTCAATGCCCTCCTCTGATTTTATGCTAGCAGAGGTGGTTTAGCATAAAACCGATAAACGGAATCAATGCTAGGCTTCTTGGTACTGAAAGTGTCAATAACTACCACATTACATGCCTTCTCCCAGCAAATATTCTGGATATTTCGTTATAGAAATAATACATACTATTTAGGTCAATAATATACTTGTTGCATTTGCGCTAATCCAAATTTCAAATTAAATCCGTTCTGTAAATAATTCAGACTTTTAGAAAACTATTATGGCGATCATTTACAAGTTGTCCAACTTGACTGCCGGCTGGAGCAGAAAAGAGTCTGATACAGTCCAATTAAGGTGATCAGTACCATTGGAAGCTAGATAAAAGCCCCATCCCAAAACACACCACACGTACAGCAGCATAATCATACAACAAGGTGCATCTCCAGATTCTTGATTGTTATCACATAGAGAATATCATAGCCAACTCTCCTTTGTCAACCCATATTCTATATCATTTCAATATTTACAACTTTAAATTTCAGATTGCTGACCGCCAAAGATTTTTAGAGGCCATAACATTGAATATCTTAGTGAGATATCTCGTGCGTGGAGGCATGGGAATCCCATTTATAGTAGTGGACATACCTCGCTGATCACATCTGATCACTGGAAACAAAAGACAGTTGAACCTCAACGTTCGCTGTTGAATGACTTGTGGTCAACATGCTATAGATAGTTGCTAGCTGTCAGCCCCTGAGGTTACCTCGTGTAGTTGGTGTGAAGATTCCAAACTAAGATTTTCAATGTTATGGCCTGTAAAAATCTTTAGCGGTCAGCAATCTCAAATTTACTTCTTATTGGGCATAGACAATGGTATTCCTAAGTTAATTCTGAACCTGCAGTGACCATCACCTGTGTAAGTAGTGAGAATATGTCATTTGAGTGAAAAGTTGTAAATATTGAAGTGATATAGAATATGGGTTGACTAACGACGGTTGGCTATGATATTCTCTACCTGATAGCACTCAGGAATCTAGAGATGCAACTTTTTATATCATTATGCTGCTGTGATGTGTGTTTTGGGACGGGGCTTTTAACTAGCTTGCAATGGTACTCATCACAATTAAACGGCGCTGACTTTTATTTACGACGGTATTACATAGAACTAGCCGTCGGTGATTGAAAAGAGGAAAAATACGTTTCCCAGCTGTTTGTATGTGACCAGATTATGGCAAAATGCTTCCGCCTTAGATTTCGGCGGAAAACTGCTAACATACTTTCTAAGAGATGGGACCAAACCCTACCGTCCATATGATATCAGAAATGGTAAAATAGGTAGGGTGTATGTCTGAACTACTATTGAGCATCCGCCAAGTTTTCCCTGTTATTATGATATTTCGTAATTGGAAAAATAGCCCTATCGCAGTATGTAGCGAGGATACTGCTTTCCTACAAGCTCATTGTGTTTCACAGACCGCGTTGCTGTTTTTCCACCATTTCTCAACTCTAATACTGTGTCACTAGCCTTGATGTTTTAAACATTGAAAACAAATAGCCGAATCATTCCTCTTATTAACCTCGAGTTAATAATCCCATTGACATGCCTCTGACATATTCCGGGGACGACCTTTCAGTTTGGGAAATTTGAATAATAGTAGGTCGAGAATCTACTCTAGTAGTTGTAGTAGTAGTAGCAGTAGTAGTAGTAGTAGTAGTAGTAGTAGTAGTAGTAGTAGTAGTAGTAGTAGTAGTGGCGGCGACATCAGCAGCAGTAGCGGCAGGAATAGTAGTAGTAGTAGTAGTAGTAGTAGTAGTAGTAGTAGTAGTAGTAGTAGTAGTAGTAGTGGCGGCGACATCAGCAGCAGTAGCGGCAGGAATAGTAGTAGTAGTAGTAGTAGTAGTAGTAGTAGTAGTAGTAGTGGCGGCGACATCAGCAGCAGTAGCGGCAGGAATAGTAGTAGTAGTAGTAGTAGTAGTAGCAGTAGCAGCAGCAGCACCCGTAGCAGTGGTAGTAGTAGTAGTAGTAGTAGTAGTAGTAGTAGTAGTAGTAGCTGCAGCAGCAGTAGTAGTAGTAGTAGTAGTAGTAACTCGAGTTCAAGCAGTAGCAGCAGCATAAGCAGTAGTAGTAGTAGTAGTAGTAGTAGTAGTAGTAGTAGTAGCTGCAGCAGCGGCAGTAGTAGTAGTAGTAGTAGTAGTAGTAGTAGTAGTAGTAACTCGAGTTCAAGCAGTAGCAGCAGCATAAGCAGTAGTAGTAGTAGTAGTAGTAGTAGTCGTAGTGGCGGCGACATCAGCAGCAGTAGCGGCAGGAATAGTAGTAGTAGTAGCAGTAGCAGCAGCAGCACCCGTAGCAGTAGCAGCAGCAGCACCCGTAGTAGTAGTAGTAGTAGTAGTAGTAGTAGTAGTAGCTGCAGCAGCGGTAGTAGTAGTAGTAGTAGTAGTAGTAGTAGTAGTAGTAGTAGTAGTAGTAGTAGTAGTAGAAGTAACTCGAGTTCAAGCAGTAGCAGCAGCATAAGCAGTAGTAGTAGTAGTAGTAGTAGTAGTAGTCGTAGCAGTAGTAGTAGTAGTAGTAGTAGTAGTAGTTGTAGTAGTAGTAGTAGTAGTAGTAGCTGCAGCAGCGGCAGTAGTAGTAGTAGTAGTAGTAGTAGTAACTCGAGTTCAAGCAGTAGCAGCGGCATAAGCAGCAGTAGTAGTAGTAGTAGTAGCAGTAGTAGTCGTAGAAGTATTAATAGTAGTAGTAGTAGTAGTAGTAGTAGTAGTAGTAGTAGTAGTAGTAGCAGTAATAGCAACTGTAACGCAACATATAGATAGTTTTCAGCACTCACCTAGATCATCTGCAACGATGAACACTATATTTGGTGCTTTAGCATAGACTGCTGATAAGCTAAGTAATACGACGCAGAGTAGGAGAGCACACATAGTGGTGAGGCCTCACGCATACAGCAAAGCTCCCAAACGCAATACCCCATTAGCAACGATAGAGCAGGATGTAGCGATGATATTGTAACGTCAATCGTCCACGTCGCCTACGAACTATATCAATTCACCGACGCGTTTTGAATATAGTATGAGGGTTTCACTCATGGCCAGCTGCTTTATTCTTACTATCGTATTTACTTATACTCAGTGTAACCCTTAGTTCCATAATATTGAACCTTAAAGGGGAACTTGGGGAAAAACAAATCATAGGTTTATATGAAAGTTCATGAACATAGCTCAACATCTGTCATAAACAGAGAAGCCCTAGAGCTCCACACAAAGAGAAATCTCAAATTGCAATTAGTGAATAGCACCTTCACTGAGGCAGGGCAGCCGCCATCTTGGATCTGAGTCAACTCATGCTGCTGTAGCCTATGTAAATGGGTGGCAAGCAGCTTATTGGGTGTATTAGATAAAGCCAGTAGCTCTGTCTAGGAGATAGATATTTCACTGCTCTGAAGCACATTCAAGATGTTTAGGTATGCAAATCCCTACGACTTTGAACCAAGAGTGGCTGAAGGTGATCAGGTGGATTATATGGACATAGTTCAAGGTGTTGATGAATTTGATGGTCAAGATGTGGAAACAGAGGGCTGGCGCTTAAATAGCATGTTGTGGTGCACCTGTCAGACTTCTTTCCTTCTTTAAATTATCAGGCCCCTTCCAAAGGTATTCTTGACATTTCTTTTCTATAATCTTCATGAATATGTACACAATTACTAAAGGAAATGAAGATGATTGCTGTTCCCAGTATTGCTAGTCACTTCCTGTGTTTACTACCTTGCGTCCCATGGGGTCTAGATGTGTAATGCCAATTGGACAAGGTTAATTACCCTGTGTGTCCCTTTCCTTTACTTACTTTTGTTATTACCCTAGGGACTTAGACATAAGACGAAACCTCAGTTGTAACACAACTAACAAAATCCTGCACAGTCTATTCTCAGTGGATTAATAAAGACCATGTTGAGGTACCTATGAAAATTGCCATTCACCCTGAAAGTTAGCTGTTAGGGTTGCTAAAGTCTGTATTGCTAAAGTCTGTACATCAGATCATAATAATGAAGAGTATGATTATTAATCATAAGTCATTAAGAGAAGGTTGGTAATGAGTAAATGAAAATGTCATTTATTCTATCATAAATAAAAGAAAGGGTCATTTGCAATTTGAGATATTTTGATTTCAACCTTCCTCTATATTGCAGTACTATTTAGAAATGTATTTCTTCCCTGTGAAAATGGGGTCATAACTGACTATAACCTTAGCTGTTTCAATTTTGTAAGTTAGGGAATGATATTTACCCTTCTCATGCTGGCTTAATATTAAACATTTAATGCATACACCTGTGCTTATATTCGTTGAGCAACTGAATGAAGGTAAATCATGTTGAGACTAGTAAATGTATACCAATAAAGTAAATACATCCCGAAATTGATAAATTGCAAGATCACTTCTGCTTGAAATAAGAGATTTATGAAAATTGGTTACCAGATATTATATCCTTGAAGAAAGTAAGACTAGATGCAATAGGAGTCGCATGGAGCATGATAAAAGGTGTATCAATTGTGACTGTTTCTTTTTTGAAGAAGTGTGAGAGATTATGCACACCTATTTCACAAGTACCCAAACCTTCTAAAAAAGCATCCCTCTTCAGAACCTTGTTAACTGTACTCTGAAGTAATCCTGACTGCAGTGTGTGATTCCTGACATAATCCTCGTCAGTGAAGTGGTCTGAACATACATATGCATACTTCAGGACAGGTGGGTTTAAAAGTTTCATGGATGCTAACCACTGTTTTTGTCTAAATTTACTACTAGGAAATCTATGAAAGCTTTCTCCACTACCGTGTCTTTTTTTACAGCCAATTGCTGCACATGATTTCACCATTTTCTTGTTTGATATATACATTTTTATGCAACTTGTGCAGAGAGCTCTTGTCAGGAGCACTGCTGTTAGATACACTGCCCAGAGGTAGCTTGGAGACAGGATGTGATCCCTGCCACCCGATTGTGTCACAGCTGATAGCACTTGAAAAACATGGCCGCACCCAGTGGCTGGCAGAGGCTGTCTAGGAGGATGACAATACGCAAAAATCTCCCCTCATGGGATCACTGAGAGAAAAAGAATGGTACCATCCTGTTCCTGAAGTGTATAACTTTCATATAAGCTGATATGTTTGTGAGCCTTTAGGGCCCCTTTAATATAAGCAACAATATCTTATTGTGGATGTTCTATGTTTCGCAGGTAAGGTTCAATGCCCTCCTCTGATTTTATGCTAGCAGAGGTGGTTTAGCATAAAACAGATAAACGGAACCAATGCTAGGCTTCTTGGTCCTGAAAGTGTCATTAACTACCATAGTATATGCTTTCCTCCAGCAAATATTCCGGATATTTCGTTCTAGAAATAAAACATACTATTAAGGTTGATAATATACTTGTTGCATTTGCGCTAATCCAAATTTCAAATTAAATTGGTTCTGTAAATAATTCGGACATTTACAAAACCAATATGGCGGTCATTTACAAGCTGTCCGACTTGACTGCCGGCTGGAGCAGAAAAGAGTCTGATACAGTCCAATTAGATGTCGTTGACTTTTATTTACTGCGCATTATATGATTGTATCTTTATTGACTCTACTGCATGGTATAAAAGGATATATACAGAACAGATATCAGGAAGTAATACTAAACAAAACTAAATCAACTGAGATAGAAACAACACCCAGAGTAATTACAGAGCAGGGCGTGTCTATAGGAAACATACACATACCACTCGGAGCACTTATCTATCATAAATCATTACCCTGCATAGAAAACCTTTATAGCAGCTATAGAGCTAGTTCAATAATATTGAACCTTATTATATGCACCGATATCTTAGTATGGCTGGCCGATGTTGCACGTGTAAGGTTGAATGACATCCTCTGATGTTATGCTAGCAGAGGTTGTTTAGCATACAACCGATAAACGGAACCAATGCTAGGCATCTTTTCCCTGAAAGTGTCATTAACTACCATATTATATGCCTTCTTCCAGCAAATATTCTGGATATTTCGTTATAGAAATAATACATACTATTTAGGTTGATAATATTTTTTGTTGCATTTGCGCTAATCCAAATTTCAAATTAAATTCGTTCTGTAAATAATTCAGACTTTTACAAAACTAATATGGCGATCATTTACAAGTTGTCCAACCTGACTGCCGGCTGGAGCAGAAAAGAGTCTGATACAGTCCAATTAAGGTGATCAGTACCATTGGAAGCTGGATAAAAGCCCCGTCCCAAAACACACCTCACGTACAGCAGCATAATCATACAACAAGGTGCATCTCCAGATTCTTGATTGTTATCACATAGAGAATATCATAGCCAACTCTCCTTTGTCAACCCATATTCTTTATCATTTCAATATTTACAACTTTAAATTTCAGATTGCTGACCGCCAAAGATTTTTAGAGGCCATAACATTGAATATCTTAGTGAGATATCTCGTGCGTGGAGGCATGGGAATCCCATTTATAGTAGTGGACATACCTCGCTGATCACATCTGATCACTGGAAATAAAAGACAGTTGAACCTCAACGTTCACTGTTGAATGGCTTGTGATCAACATGCCATAGATAGTTGCTAGCTGTCAGCCCCTGAGGTTACCTCGTGTAGTTGGTGTGAAGATTTCAAACTAAGATTTTCAATGTTATGGCCTGTAAAAATCTTTAGCGGTCAGCAATCTCAAATTTACTTCTTATTGGGCATAGACAATGGTATTCCTAAGTTAATTCTGAACCTGCAGTGACTATCACCTGTGTAACTAGTGAGAATATGTCATTTGAGTGAAAAGTTGTAAATATTGAAGTGATATAGAATATGGGTTGACTAAAGACGGTTGGCTATGATATTCTCTACCTGATAGCACTCAGGAATCTAGAGATGCAACTTTTTATATCATTATGCTGCTGTGATGTGTCTTTTGGGACGGGGCTTTTAACTAGCTTGCAATGGTACTCATCACAATTAAACGGCGCTGACCTTTATTTACGACGGTATTACATAGAACTAGCCGTCGGTGATTGAAAAGAGGAATAATACGTTTCCCAGCTGTTTGTATGTGAACAGATTATGGCAAAATGCTTCCGCCTTAGATTTCGGCGGAAAACTGCTAACATACTTTCTAAGAGATGGGACCAAACCCTACCGACCATATGATATCAGAAATGGGAAAATAGGTAGGGTGTATGTCTGAACTACAATAGAGCATCCGCCAAGTTTTCCCTGTTATTATGATATTTCGTAATTGGAAAAATAGCCCTATCGCAGTATGTAGCGAGGATACTGCTTTCCTACAAGCTCATTTGTTGAGAATGTACTGCATTCTTGGGCATTGGGGGGGGGCGACGGACAGCCCACCCGAGTCGCGTGTGTGGGAGTGTGGGGCTAGGTGAGCGGCCAATCAGGCGAGCCGGATTGAAGAGATTGACAGGGAAAGTGCGGACTCAGCTTCTTTATTGACAGGCGCTCGCGCGGGGCACGCTCCATCAGCCAATCAGAGAGGGCGGCGGTGGCACGAGGCCTCGGGCACACGCACTAACCGCAATTCGAGTGCGGGCAGGTCACACTTGTTATTCTTAGCAATTAACTGCGAAGAATGCATGAAATTTTCGATAGCTGCTCTTTGCAGCGAATTTTGAGTTATCTGTGGCCTTTTGAATGATCGAAAAGCACACAAGTCAGTGACAATGCCTAGGGAATACATGTGTCGCAAATGTGGGGTTCCACACATGCCTCCTACGGGGAAGAAGTGCCAACATCGAGTTGAACTATTGGAACAATTGGAGCCGGAAGAAATGGAGGATATGCAGGAACAGGCAGAACAGCCTGAGCCGGTACAGGCGGATGCTATATTGCCGTTACTCATGGAGATTAGTAGACGACTGACAAATGTGGAAGCTAACCAGGCGGCGGTGGCTGAATCGGTGGTGGAGGTAGCGGCAACGAACGAGCCATTACAGGCAGTGGGAGGTATTGACGACAGGGCAGTCATAGCCCCCAGTGTACTACGGAGCGATGCGGATATCATGCGAAGAGCGGCGGCCAGGATTGCGAGGATGCAGTTGGATGATTCGGAGGAGGAGGGCGAGCTTACCATTTCGACAGCACGCAGAAAGGGTAAGAAGTCGGGATCGGCTATGTTGGCAGCGGATGTGGTGAAACAACAGATAGATTGGCCTCATCTATATGTGACGAGGATGACCGGAGGGACAAGGGTACCGGTACCGTACAAACAATTGCGGATACAGGAATTCGTGTTCGGATTTCTTAAAATGCTCAAGAAACCACAGGCCGCGTGGGATAAGGAACTGATGCTTGACATTTTGTGCATGCTCATGCAGGATGCTATGGACTTCGATTGGGCTAATGTACGGGCGTTTTATGAGATGCTGGGTTTGGATGAGAATGATACATTGTTTATTGATACATTGTTGCTATTGGAGCAAGAGACAAGAAGGTGTTGGATACATTGTTTATCGATACATTGTTGCCAATTGGGCACGGACAGTAGTATGTTCAGCGATACAATACAGTAGTTAAGAGTTCTCGATACATTGTCGGTTTACGTTGTTGTTGTTGTTTGTAATAAATGTTCTAGTTCCCGCATTCCTGAGTTGTTGTCCGTCTCCCCTTACTAATGGTGTTTCACAGACCGCGTTGCTGTTTTTCCACCATTTCTCAACCCTAATACTGTGTCACTAGCCTTGATGTTTTATATATATGTTTATTAACTGTAACTTTTACATTACAAAAGCATATAGTATATCAAAAGAATAACCGACATAAAGGTATAAATATAATAAAGGAACATAGTAACATAACAAAAAATTAATTTCCAACGGCACGAGAAAGCATTTCCATTTTATACATATAATGTTGCTCTAAATAGAATTATAATATGTACATTATTGTGAAAGGGTTGCTAAGAGCATTAGCTATGTTTACATTTCATTCAAAGGACCAGAGTATAATTCTGTATTGTCAGCATTCAAATTAATTTCGTATAGTATTTTAGGCCAACCTTAAAAAGGGTCCGAAATAGGTCCTTTGTATATACAGACATATGTACATGTACCAAGAAAATAATTGTATGTTTGCTTTTTAAACATTGAAAACAAATAGCCGAGTCATTCCTCGTATTAACCTCGAGTTAATAATCCCATTGACATGCCTCTGACATATTCCGGGGACGACCTTTCAGTTTGGGAAATTTGAATAATAGTAGGTCGAGAATCTACTCTAATAGTAGTAGTGGTAGTAGTAGTAGTAGTAGTAGTAGTAGTAGTAGTAGTAGTAGTAGCGGCGACAGCAGCAGCAGTAGCGGCAGGAATAGTAGTAGTAGTAGTGGTAGTAGTAGTAGTAGCAGTAGCAGCACCCGTAGCAGTGGCAGCAGCAGCACCCGTAGTAGTAGTAGTAGTAGTAGTAGTAGTAGTAGTAGTAGTAGTAGTAGCTGCAGCAGCGGCAGTAGTAGAAGTAGTAGTAGCAGTAGTAGTAGTAGCTCGAGTTCAAGCAGTAGCAGCGGCATAAGCAGCAGCAGTAGTAGTAGTAGTAGTAGTAGTAGTAGTAGTAGTAGTAGTAGTAGTAGTAGTAGTAGTAGTAGTAGTAGTAGTAGTAGTAGTAGCAGTAATAGCAACTGTAATGCAACATATAGATAGTTTTCAGCACTCACCTAGATCATCTGCAACGATGAACACTATATTTGGTGCTTTAGCATAGACTGCTGATAAGCTAAGTAATACGACGCAGAGTAGGAGAGCACACATAGTGGTGAGGCCTCACGCATACAGCAAAGCTCCCAGACGCAATACCCCATTAGCAACGATAGAGCAGGATGTAGCGATGATATTGTAACGTCAATCGTCCACGTCGCCTACGAACTATATCAATTCACCGACGCGTTTTGAATATAGTATGAGGGTTTCACTCGTGGCCAGCTGCTTTATTCTTACTATCGTATTTACTTATACTCAGTGTAACTCTTAGTTCTATAATATTGGACCTTAATATATGCAACAATATTTTATTATGGATGTCCGATGTTTCGCATGTAAGGTTCAATGCCCTCCTCTGATTTTATGCTAGCAGAGGTGGTTTAGCATAAAACCGATAAACGGAATCAATGCTAGGCTTCTTGGTACTGCAAGTGTCAATAACTACTACATTACATGCCTTCTTCCAGCAAATATTCTGGATATTTCGTTATAGAAATAATACATACTATTTAGGTTAATAATATACTTGTTGCATTTGCGCTAATCCAAATTTCAAATTAAATCCGTTCTGTAAATAATTCAGACTTTTACAAAACTAATATGGCGATCATTTACAAGTTGTCCAACTTGACTGCCGGCTGGAGCAGCAAAGAGTCTGATACAGTCCAATTAAGGTGATCAGTACCATTGGAAGCTAGATAAAAGCCCCATCCCAAAACACACCTCACGTACAGCAGCATAATCATACAACAAGGTGCATCTCCAGATTCTTGATTGTTATCACATAGAGAATATCATAGCCAACTCTCCTTTGTCGACCCATATTCTATATCATTTCAATATTTACAACTTTAAATTTCAGATTGCTGACCGCCAAAGATTTTTACAGGCCATAACATTGAATATCTTAGTGAGATATCTCGTGCGTGGAGGCATGGGAATCCCATTTATAGTAGTGGACATACCTCGCTGATCACATCTGATCACTGGAAACAAAAGACAGTTGAACCTCAACGTTCGCTGTTGAATGACTTGTGGTCAACATGCTATAGATACATGTAGCTGTCAGCCCCTGAGGTTACCTCGTGTAGTTGGTGTGAAGATTTCAAACTAAGATTTTCAATGTTATGGCCTGTAAAAATCTTTAGCGGTCAGCAATCTCAAATTTACTTCTTATTTGGCATAGACAATGGTATTCCTAAGTTAATTCTGAACCTGCAGTCACCATCACCTGTGTAAGTAGTGAGAATATGTCATTTGAGTGAAAAGTTGTAAATATTGAAGTGATATAGAATATGGGTTGACTAACGACGGTTGGCTATGGTATTCTCTACCTGATAGCACTCAGGAATATAGAGATGCAACTTTTTATATCATTATGCTGCTGTGATGTGTGTTTTGGGACGGGGCTTTTAACTAGCTTGCAATGGTACTTATCACAATTAAACGGCGCTGACCTTTATTTACGACGGTATTACATAGAACTAGCCGTCGGTGATTGAAAAGAGGAATAATACGTTTCCCAGCTGTTTGTATGTGACCAGATTATGGCAAAATGCTTCCGCCTTAGATTTCGGCGGAAAACTGCTAACATACTTTCTAAGAGATGGGACCAAACCCTACCGTCCATATGATATCAGAAATGGTAAAATAGGTAGGGTGTATGTCTGAACTACTATAGAGCATCCGCCAGGCTTTCCCTGTTATTATGATATTTCGTAATTGGAAAAATAGCCCTATCGCAGTATGTAGCGAGGATACTGCTTTCCTAGAAGCTCATTGTGTTTCACAGACCGCGTTGCTGTTTTTCCACCATTTGTTGCTGCTGCAGCCAAGCAACATTCGTGGGTGCGGTGCGACAGATATTTTAGATATTTTCACCAACTGACACTATTAAATCAACCTTCGAAGCAATATTAAAGACCTAGATCATTTAATATATAGGAGGACTCAATAAATGGAGTTTACACGTTTTCGAAATATAATTTGTATTTATGATGCAGGTGAATCATCGAATAGACTGGTTTGGTTACGCTTCCCAAATATCAGAGTTAGATTGGTTATATGAATATATGAATACATGAATTGCCAATAGGTGACGCCACCATCGTTAAAACCCAGAATTATCAAGTATAATCACCGGTGGAATGCATGACTTTACTATTGCTAGTGGTTACATGAATATACGAATTGGTAATTGGTGGCGGAACCATCGTTAAAACCCAGAAGGACTCAATTCTAGAAGGGAAAGTGTGCATTGAGCATGTAATATTTTGATGGAAATCGCGAAGTTGTGCGGAGAAAAGCGCCCGCGACCGCATGTCAATGGCTGTTATAGTTCTATCGCACTATACTCTATTGATAACTTGAACAATTGAGCTTTTGTTGTAGTTAGATATGATCCCATGATATGTTGTGTGCTTCATGCACGAGTCCACCCAGCTGAACGGCACCAGCCCACCCTGCCCCCCTCCCCCTGATTGTTGGCGCGCAAAAGCTCAAAGAGACTGGCACTAGTCTATTTAATGCAAAATTAACGCGCACATGTCTCAAGGAACTGGCATGCTAGTCTATCCACTGAATTCCTACACGCGGTGGCGAGGGTCGCCGAACAACACCGCAACAAGTAATCTCCATTTTCTTATGAGTAAGACACTAGCGACGCCAAATATACAACATTTTATTGACAGACAATCATAATAGGATGATTTTAAACTTGATAAAACGAATTATATATTTAAATAGGAAAAAAGTACCAGACAATGACGTCACTTTGTATTCTAACCCAGTAAATCGGTCACCTAGGAACGCAGATGTATCCTTCCATTTATGAAGAGAATGTTCTTTGGAATTATTGCCTCATAACTCATAGCTCTATTTGCTACATTCTGAGGAAAGTCATTGATGTTTGGTTTATGAGATGCGTGTTTGAAGTGAACGTGTGATGGTATAATTCATTGAATAGAAAAGGGCATACAATAAGAAAAATGTACATGTCCCGTGGTTATCTAATGGTAGATGCCTAAGTATGAAACAAAATAGGTCCTACATAAAACGGACTATCAAGTTGAAAGGTACACAAAACAATCTTTAGATTGAAACGTTAAATCAATCAACATGATACCGGACGGAAGTCTCACAGAATAATATAAGAATGCAATAGACTGAAATGGGTGTGTTGCATTTGGCGCACTCGACCGTGTGATATAGTGTACGGGTGGATTGGGATACCAAAAAGGGAAACTATAAGGCACAGGTCAGAACTTCTGAGCACCCTCTGAATGCTACATCTCCATGTTGTCAATCATGATGTTTTGAGACCTCTTAAAAAATCTTGAGGGAATTTGTTAACTTAAAGGTGAAAACTCAAAATAACATTAATAAATAATTTACCTAAGATAACTACTCATCTCTATCTGTACGCTTCTGATGACGTTGGTTCTTTTAATTCGCAAATAGGGAAACTAATTAGTGAATTTATGTCAGATTAAAAGTGGTATAAACCAAATGGCGAAACCTACTCTTGGCCAAGCTAGTTTGATTTTACTGTATGAACCCTGCATAGTATATTTATTACTCCATATGACTTCTCTCTATATGCACAAGTACCTTATGGATTTTCTATTTCTATTTCAATTCTTTCTATCCAGTGGTTTGGAACTAACAAAACAATCAATCAAACAGGCACTGTGAATACTACTGCTGAAAGGTCCACCTGTTATAACTGGATGCCAACAGCAGGGAACCAACGTCACCTTTTTATACGGAGAAAAAATAACGAACAATTTGTATAAAGAGAGGTAAGCACTCATTACAATCATCAACTATTATTGTTGATATCAAGACTACTAACGCTTATGTTGCCAACCACTTTAGATCATAACAAATGTTGATATTTAGAGAATACACATACAAGCACACACACAAACATATATGTGTGTGTACGTAAAATACACATACATTCACACAAGCATATACATACATACATTTATACATACACATACATTCATATATATAGTCAAACCTGTATTAAAAGAACACCCAAGGGAAGACCAAAATATGGTCTCTTAAAACAGGTGGTCTCTTAAACGAGGGTCATTTAAAATATAATGTTAGACTAGGGGAAATGAAAATGTAGTCTCTTAATAGAGGTGGTCTCTCAATAGAGGTGGTCGATAAGGCAGGTTTGACTGTACATGCATACATACATAAATACATACATACATACATACGCACATACATAAATACATACATACATACATAAATACATACATACATACATAAATACATACATACATACATACATACATACATACATAAATACGTACATACATACATAAATCCATACATACATACATACATGCATAAATACATACATACATACATACATACATACATACATACATAAATACATACATACATACATACATACATATGCAACTAACATGTTATAATCAAGCATCAAATGTAGTTTAAATGTCTACAAACTACATTTCAAATATATTGCAGTACGTTAAAGAGGAATCATGCAGCCCCATAAGACATCCATCGTAGCATTTTTCGCCCTATGCCTTCTTGTGTCAACAACCATCGCAGCACCCCTTGGTGACAGCGTCTCGCAGAACACAGAGAAGAGATCCCTGAAGATCAGAGGAGACCTAACTAGTGATACTGATACTAGTGCCAAACGTAAGCAATTCATCTACGCAAATAATTATAACAACACCTTTCATTGTCTGATATGTGTTCTCCCATGGACGAGTTTTACATATTATATGATTATATACATACGGTCCGCCAGATCAAGGTTTTAACTATATGTGCAAAGATTTTTGTAAATAATTTGAATTTCATTGGTGATGATGATAAATGATTATGCTCGGCTTCTACATTGTCTGGCTGGGTCAAACCCCTAGAGGGGATCTACCGTGAATACTATCTCCAGAGTGGCCGAAAAAAGCCCGGCAATTTTGGAAATATCTGCATGGCTTAGCATATTTAATTTATTACATAGGCATTCTTTTATCATTTGTGGATAAGGCTGTGATGATGGTAGCACACTTAAAATGAGAAATTCTACCAAAACTGTGTACTGTGAGGTATTACCTTGCAGGAAATTCAAATTTCCCAATGAGTTGCCCTAGCCTAGTGTGTTAAGGCAGGTACTATTTATTTGAAAGGGACTAGAAAGGAGGCTGAAATAATTGCCAACTCTAGAACCTGCTGCATAGCTGACAACAGTCCCGCAGCATTTAATAGACTGACTTGTGAGTGCTCAATATCAATTAGAACGCTGCTACACAGGCAAGTTTTGTAATTTGGTAGAAATTTACAAAGGCATATAATATGTAAACATAATTGCAATGCATGCACTGTGCTGGTTGTTATGGAATAGCAATTCATGTATCCATGGATGTTATCGTTAACACCATGATATTGCAATTGAACCAATTACTGCAATAAGGAGTATCCCCCTTTTCTGCCCTGTAAACACATGGATTCGCGCTGCACTGTAAATGAATAACTAGTTTAACCAAAAATTTAGATGGTTTTATCTGATTTATTTTTCTCTAAAAAAACTAAAATAACATTGCCTCCTTCCTTCACAGTTAGAAGCAAGTACCCAATATATAAAACATAGCTCCATATGGATTTTACTATAAATATACCCTTAAATTGAAATGATCCTACAGAAGAATGGGGTTACTTGGGGGTATGACACATACTTTAAAATCATGGTTACCAAGTCTACTGTAAATTCAAAATACTCTCACTGCCCTTCAAATGAAAAGGAAGAGAGTAATTGGCCATAGCTGTCAATGTTTAACAAAGGCTCATCTAACAAAATGGCCGCCACTCAATAAGGCCAGTCTGTTACACACTTAAAAATTCAGAAACAGCAAAATATTCTCAAGTCATGCACAAATAATCCTTTAAAATTAGGATCACTAGGTCTGCTATCCTCTTACTCTTTTTGAAAGCAACTAGACAATGAATGAAGGAGTATTTGAACCAAGTTTACAAGGAGGTTGAATTAAGCTCTCATCAAAGAAAAATGGCTGACTTTCCACAAACCCACCTGCATCCCTGATTTGAAAGATTCCTAAAAACTACTTAGTATGATTTGTTTGCTTCTTAAATCCTTTCATCTTCAAGACCATCATGCAAACTTTTTAATTAATGAAGATTTACACCATTATAAGAGGAAACACATTAGGAAAATGACCGACCATTTTAGATGTTTTCATTCTAGCTGTTTGAATGTAGGTAGAACTCTATAACAGAGCCATTTGGACCAAACGTAACTAAGTTGTCTTTTCTTTTCTGCACAGTTATTTTTCTTTTAGGAAAAATAAGATCAATTATGTACTAACCTAACAGATTGATTTTATGGCTCCTGTGCTCCCAAATGTATAAATAATCCGTTTTTAGGATGCATCTTGAACAAGCATGTCTGCCAGTCAACTGGTCTTTGTTTATGTTCTGTTTGTTGCGGTATTGCAATTACTCAAAATACATTGCAGCCATTGGTTGATACATCACACCACAGGCCTCTATTTCAATATCTGGTCCCTTTCAAATAAATAGTTCCTGGTTAAGGTGATAATCTAGTACACCAAGATTATCACCACTAGGTGGTGTCTTGGCTGGCCCCTAAGAATGGATATCAAAACAAAAGATTACACATGAGTAGTGATCATTCGCCACGAATCTCGACCTAGCAACTTTCTATTGTGGTATGGCCACGGGAACAAAAGGTGGGCCCCTTTGGGCCTTCCGTGTTAAATTGGTCCCAAACAACATGGCTGTCTGCTTCGACCATGCAGATTCCTTCTAAATAGACCATTTTGATCAATATTTCTATCTCATTTTTTGGCTGAAAGTGAATAACGATGCGGTCTTCGAAGTCATTGTTTTAGAATATGACAGATATGAACCCCCTCTAGGTGCAATGTCATGTCACAAGTACCTCGTATTATGACAGGACCTGAAAATCAGCATTAACTACGTTAACCATGTGCTGTTAGTAATTTTAAGGCGTATGAGAACATTCAAAAATGTTTTTAAAATACACATCATGCAGATTCCGGGTTGAGGTAGGAACTTGCACCTCACCATAGACATGAATAATCAAATGGTAGAGTTTGATTTTCAAGTAAAGTGTGAGTCTTGACATTTTGCCAAAAAACGAAACACAGCCAGATATGTTCGTAAAGGGTGCCACATCAACTTAAAATAGCAAATTATTGATAAGTTTATCATTATTCTGTAACTATGAGATGTAAGCTATACAATAGCATAAGCGCCGTTGTCTACATTTAACTTAGTTTTCAGATATTTAAGTTTTAAAAATGACGCGGGTATTAAGTAGGGTTCTACCTTAAGCAGACGTGCATTGTATTTATAAATTAAATTACTCCGGTTTCCTCCACTACTTTCAACTGGCTAGTCACGAATTAGCCATAATTGGCATAAATGTGTCGAAAAACTAAATTCAAATCCAAATTCGAAAGGGGACAGGAGTGCTAAACTAGGAGATGGTTTGTTTTGAGTGTGTTGTCATCATCAAAACCTTAACTCTTATGATGCTGGTGGCTAATTCGACTAATACAAAGTGATGCAAAAATCGTTTTTATAATACTGAAACCCTGGCACATGGGTACTCATCTGAGAGTACTTAGCGAGAGCTATCCAATGAATACCAACATGACAGGGTTTAGATGATTTTCATTTTCTTTGAGTTCTTGTGCCTTAGACGTGAGTAGTCTCAGCATTGAAAGCCCTAAGCTATCCAATAACAGCTTAATGCATGGCTTATCATATTCAATATGTTCATTAGCATTCTTACCTCTTTTTGCAGTAACTGGAAACAGGAAGGTAATGTCAGAGAGCGCGTTTCCACGCTACCCGAACCAAGGCTAACAGGGTAATACAGATGTAGAAAGCCAGATTCCAGCACCAGACTGTTCGCCATGCATTGAAGGAAACAACCACGACGGTGATAAGGTCGAATGTGGTGAAGAAATGGACCTGCATAATCTTGCAACTAGGAACTCGTTGGATGGTTATATTTAGAAA